>CAOJZF010000177.1:0-19868 GCA_948465475.1 Thalpophila matura
AATTGATTCATCACCTCTGGCACCTATAGATTGGTAATAGTACGTTTTTACCCAATACCTCCCTAAAAAGACCTTAGTTGTTGTCTACCTTAAACTCCAGTGCTAGCAATCCCTCCCCTGAGAATCCAGCCCTAGGATTCTCAGAACCCTTGGTTCTTACTACAAGACTTTATTGCCCCTTTCTTCCTTAAAACTTCTATCCTTTCCTTCAGAATCCCTTCCCTTCCCATATAGTTACTCCCAAGGCTCCACCCCCAGCCATAATTATACACTTGAATCTGCCTTCTAGCCTAGATTCTCTCCTGATTGACTTCTCAATCATGCCTTTCCATACATGTCTTATCTGCCCTCAGTGTCACAGGAATCAGGAGTTATTTGGTAAGCTTTACCTCCAAGCTTGTTAACACCAAATTCTCCACACCAATGTAAAGCCATCCTTGATGGGAATCCCATTGTCTGTCTCCTCTTGAAGCCAGGCATCTCTATCTAGTCAGCGGCGCAATCAAGCCACCACAACTACCACACTAAACCAGTAGTAATGTACCTGAACAGGAGGTCAAGAAAACCGGACTATAGGCAGAACTATATTGTTCTTTTGCAGAGACAACTGGTAGGGATTCTGGACTACCAGGAAACAACCAGAAAGGATTAAACAATCCATTGCAAAGTCCTCCACATACTTGTATGGACCTTGCATAGGAACACAAGTACTGCCTATTAAATGAACCACAGCTTTCCACAGCCCAGGCATATCCTCCTCTAGGGTATAAGGCTGATTAACTAAATGAAAGATGGCATGGCCTATGATACACATAGTCACCATGGCAAAACGGTTATACTCTTCAGCTAGGAACTCATAAGCCACACCAGTCAGATTGGTCACTCAACTAGTACTGTTGTGACGAGATTTGTTGCCCATCTCTAGATTGGAGTTATAAGAGGATTTGGTTTGTAAACCCCGTAGCCAAAACAATGTTTCTAGGAAAGTAAATACTTTCCAACTAACAGAATAGTCACCTGTCATAGGAACATCAGGGATATTAAACCAAGACATCTTGTCAGATATCATTTTACATTAATCCAACATTGCTACCTCTGGACCTTGAGCAATTTTATAAAGATTTAGTCTATCCCCAAGTTTAGAATTAATAAACTTGTTAACTTTACTAAGGAGAAACATAAACTCTGCACATTAGTCCTCATGACATAACACAAGAGGAGCAATAGGATCCAGTCCCTGCATCAGTGCTCTAGCATTATAGAAGAAAGGGTATTCTACCCCATCAATAGTGACAGGCTGCTCTACATTGAGCATTTCATCCTCTAGTGTAGCCCACTGAGAAATAGGATAACAAGTAAGATCCCTCTCTGAGCCAGTTGTAGTGGCCCCAGCCCTTCCAGTTGGACAGGATGCTGCCTCACAAGCAGCCACAGTTTGGACTTTGTCCAAGATAGCCCAATGGCTAGCACGCACAACTAAGTGAGTGACACTGTCACTAACCACGTCTAAGCAGCCTTGCTTCTCCACAGGGGCCTTAGTATTTACATACCAACTGAGAGTCAAAGTAAACTAAGGAACGGCAGAGTTAACACCAACATTGAAGGCTTCATCTTCTTTAATAGAATCTAAAGTACAAGTCACAAATTTGTTGATAGTATTCAAGTTGTTGTAAGGGTTCATTTTTTGTGTAAGGAACGGTTTAAAAAGTTCTAAAGAGAATCTCCCCAAAGATACTCTATAACTATTAATCTTCACCTCATAGACTAATCATGTGGGGGGGGGGGGAAAGTAGAATGTTCACAAGCTACATCTGTGCCTATTTCTAAATATTATGATCAGCCTATGTGATTATAATGAATAGTATGATGATGGCTTAGACACAGACAATAATTTAAGCCTATGTACTAAATTACTAATAAGGATTAAATAATCCCATTATTTGATCCATCTAATACATCTAACCATATAATAGAGGCCAACAATCAACTGCCATAATAATCAGTTCAGAAAAATAATACATGGTTTTTTATTGAATTATTTATTAATAATAATGATCATTTTGATCAGAGGTATTTAAATCCAATCCTATTCTAATAAATAATTATTATAGACAACAGACTTGGCAAGGATGTAGCCAATTACCTATTCTTGGCTAGAACCTAATTATTATCAACCAAATCTTGAACAATTACTAACTACAAGCACGTTTTTGGCAAGGAATACCAATGCATTTGATCCTTGGCAAGAACACTCAACAAGCTTGATTCTTGCCAATACCCCGCTTTTATTTGAATTCTTGACAAGAACTCCCTCCTATTTACTAGGATGATTATAACTTGAGTCTAGGCTAAATCTTATCAACAAATATCATTCCAGTCAAACCTAAAGGATGATGATCCAAGTACCTATAATGACTTCTTCCTATAAGCATCCTCACCAAGATTACACTAAAATTCCAGATACTCAAGATTGGTTAAAATTTAAGATAATGATAAGATGCTTTGATAATTACTATGTTATGGTAATACCAAGACTAGGGAACTTAAGTCTTTAACACAGTACCTCACTTAATATTCCAAAGCCTAGATTATCCTTCCCTTTAACTATAAAAACCCCCCTTATTTCCCCCAAAATAATCATCAATAAAATTATCTTTTCTCTCTTCAATTAGCAATAGCTACCCCTGAATTCTATTAAAGTTAAGTCTTAATCCAAGGATGACATAAGGAAATATACAGCTAGAACTAGCTAAGAAACTGCAAACTATCCACAGAAGAGAACCTTTGGTACTAGTCTCCATACTAGTGACCACATCCAGACCAAGCCCATCAAGCAAGTATCTCTGTGGAAGTTTCACACTGGTTTACAACGTTATCTCCCTGATAAGGGCGTTTGTTGTTATTCTTGATTGGCCCTCCCCTAGAACCACTCTTTTCCTTGTTTTTGAGGATTGACTGGTATACAGTATTGGATTTTAACTCAGATGTCTCAGCATCACGGTAGAGCTCCTGAAGAGTGGATTCAGCATTGATTGACATGTAACAGACCACATTTGCTTTGAGGTTGTCAAAGTAATTGACTCTGATTCCAGGTTTGTCAAAGTTCATTTCTGGGGGATCCTGGGCACTGATGGCCTTATAGGCATGGTTATACTTGGCAACAGTTCCTATCAGGACTATGGCCTTGAACTCCTTAGCAGTTTGGAAATAATGATTTTTCTTATTGAATTAAACCAGGAAGTCCAAAGTGAAATGGTCCCAGTCTCTGGTTTGTGGATTGTCAATGTGCCATTGTTCTACCCAACAAGTAGCATTGTGGGTGACAAAAAGTGGCCTTACCAAAACAGAAACGTTGAGCTACCCCAAACTGATCTAGATAATTTTGAGTGGTGATAGACTAATTGAGAGCATTCTCTTTGTCCAACCCAGCAAACTCAGGGAGGCGGGCAGTTTAGAGACATTGAAGAACATGGGCGGGCATAATGTCTTCAATATTGGAACCTGTCCGCCAGTAGGTACACTGATGGAGTTATTTAAAATAACCTGGTGGCAGCTACAGTGTTGAAGGTTTTGAGAGGAATTGATAGTCTGTTGAAGAGAACATGCCCATCTGGGATGGGATCATTTTTCTCATTAAACAGTCCAACCAGGAGGGAGGTTAGACATTTTGATATGAGGTCCAAGGGGGTGTAGTTGGGTAATAGTTATGTTGAAAGTATTTCTCAGATACATATAAGATGTTCAAAGCAGAAGGATGGTACAAATCCGCTGCTACCAATTGTTGAAACACAGCTTTTGGTTGTGATTTTTGATGGGGAAGAGAGTAAGATTTTGGTAGATTGATAGAAATCAAATAATATTAGTTTTTTACAATTTTTTGAGAAGAGAAGCGAAAACTTTATTAAAATTCATTCTTGGTTATATGGGAGGAGGGTGATTTGAAAGGGGAAGGAGGATCATTATAGATGAATCAGAATTGTCTTTTTTAATTAGGCTTTAACATTGATTGAAACTAGGTACAAGATCAATGCTACAACACTAAGAATTTGGCTGAGAATATGTGTTCATAGTTTAAATTGTTCAGAATAAAATATCTTAAGTTGAGATAGTACTATATGTATATAAGTTATGATCAGCTTCAAGTGAGTGATTACAATGAGATCCAATATTATATTTCTATTTTGTTACTGAAATTAGATACCCTGTTTTTAACAATAAAGTGATGTAATAATTAAACAAGTAAACACAATGACTTCTGGGTTTAGAAATCTTAAACTACTTCTAACCTAATAAAATTCCTATAATTTACTTAAATTAGTTTGTAAAAACGCCATTAATTTGTAATCTTGTTAACAGGTGAATTGCTCCTAATAATTTAAAATAAGTTATAACCCTTATAAAAATAAATTAATTTAAGTAATAATGATTATTATTGATGAAAATATAGTCAAAGGCTTCAGACATGTGCTAATCAGATGCCCAGAACATTAAAGAACCAAAATTAGATGCAGTATATTAATTAATATCTATATCCCCCACTATCTAGCAACTACAGAAAGTATAAGCTAGAAACCAGGGTGCTCTTAGCTTTGTTCACTATAAGACTGATTTAACACAAAGACAATTCAATATAATCTTTAGAAAAGTTAAACATTAAGTTCTAAACCATAAATCTAGATATACAAAAATCACCTTAAGACACTAGTACTAATAAGGCTAAGTTTGCACACTTAAAACTTATCTTCAATCAACAATTCATTGATACAATTAGGGATTACTTAGATATTAGAGTACCCAAAAACTGAATCAAAGCTATTAGTGAAAATCTTGGTAAATTTTAAAAACATGCTATCTAATTTAAAGCTGAAAACTTTGGGTAATAGATTGATGGAAGGAAATCAAGAGACAAATTTTCAAAAAATGTAAATATCCACCTCTACTTATTAGCTCTTTCTGCTGATAATTGAAATTAAAGACATAGGAATTAAAATAATTTTATTTAAAGTTGTAGAGTCCTCTTACACCTGTGACAGAGTAATTTCGGATAACTTGGCAATAATTGAGGATAACTTAACTAGTATAAGGCTTGCACCTCAATAGTAGAGAGAAAAAATGCAGGACTAACTATAGGAGATTGGAGTTAACAACTATTAAAAGAACAAAGTCACAGTAAGAAATTAGAAACTATTTGTAAAAAACGGGTTGATCAACCAAAAAAATCAGGGTTTGCCATTTGATGGAAACATTCCTAGATCAAGTAGAAGGGACTAGTTGCCTTCAATTTACAAAATTGCCAAGGGCCAATGAATCTATAGAAATAAACAAATAACTTGGGAAATTTGGTACTATAGCTAGCTTGGCTAGAAACGTCTTAAACTTAAAGGAATACAATTTTGTGTCACCAGATAAAATTGCTGCTAATCAATTGAGTACTGCATACAGTATTGATTATGACTTTCCTGGAAATAATTTAATATAATAATCAGCCAGTAGTACTCTTGATAATTTGAGCCTTAGTTAAAATCTTACTATAATTGGATTCTCTGAATTGGCATAATTAATAATGAATTTTTAATAGTAATAAAAAAACTACTATTTTATCTTAGATCATGTTAAATAAACTTATTAGTCAACTAATTAACTGCCAAAAAATTAACTATCTATAGATCTAAGAGTCTTCCTGAGTTGGTAAAGTATAGTTTTTTATAACAAAGAGTTATTAGTATCCATACATAACTATCAGAGGTATACTGGCCAATCAATTGCCAAACAGAGTTTAATAATTACAACAAGTTGCTAATATCTTCATTAACAGCCCACAATACTTAAGGAGTAGTTGCCAGAAATAGTCATTGGCTAGTCTCTACCCTTTCAACCTAATAAATCTTTTTCTGATAGTCTTTATATTATCAGTAACTCTTCTTTAAGTAGCATGCCTTTTGTCCAAAAACCTTGGGGGTTTAAGTAATATTATTTATACTAATGAGTTAAAACCACTATACTTCAAATATAAATTAGACACACATACTACCAAAAACAAGGAAAAGCTACAGGAGATGTAAAAATATGGAAGAACATGAAAAATCAATTTATAATCATCTATTGTATTTTTAAATCTGTAAAAACAATTAGAGATAATGACAATACTTACAAAAAAGTAGTTTGGGTGTTAATGGCTCAATGCCTAAAGACTGGAAATATATAAAAGCATATATAATTATATCCTGTTACAAAGATGTTAATATAAGAAGGGACTATAAGACAACAATCCCCAAAATAAACGTAAAACAACCATAAACTTCCTTCTAGAAATTAACAATGTTTTCCTATTATAGTTATCCTCCCTGAGAGATCAAACAGTTTAGATTTCAGACATGTTTCTACTTTTGTCCCAGAAACTAATGTTTTTCATTTTTTTATACTGTTTTTAATATTAATTAAAAAAACTATCAATACATATTGAGTTAAATTATCTTTTTCTTGTATTTTACCAAAGTAATTAACTCAGGCACACCAGGAATAATTGAACCCTAATTATACGGAATATAAAAAACATAATGGAAGAGTATGAAGATTTGGAACAAATTGCTAGAAAATGGGTACAGATCATGAAATTGAAATTTCTTACCTTGGTAAGGATTTACAAATTTAGTAAAAATATTTACAAGGAATCACAAATTCTTTAAATAATTATAGTATTGATGAACTTGAATCACATACATATCTAAGACTTGCATTGAGATTGCATAGCAGATTATTTTGAGGCCTATTAACAGATATTAATCTAATGTGCCCTATAAAAAGTTTTATATTAATTATTGTACTACAGTGACAATGTCTATGATCCTCCTGTCCCTGTCTGACCAAAATATCAACCTGAGTATTGCAAACCAAAATCTGAGGAAAACTATTCAAAGTCTAAGGATGTAGATTTTTAGAATTAAAATTTGAATTCACTGCAAAAAGAGGAAATGGTGTTGATATGCTTGCCTTAATAGAACTAAGAGAATTTTTTTTGGGAAAAAGGGTAGCTCATAAGCAAACCAAAATAAAAGACTATGAGGAGGAGGGAGAAGATAAAGTGAATCCACTTTAGTATGTATAGATGCAACCAAAATAATCAAAGTCTTAAATTGCCCTTATGAGATAAGATCTACTTTTAACTAAAAATAAGGGGTTTTACAAAAGTTTATTTGCATCAAACTCTTATTCCACACACATATGCTTTTAAAAAATCAATTTAGACTCAACAAGACTCCTTGGCTCTGGTAGAAACAGAGGAAATTATTTCTATTTCACTTTGCCAACCAGAATTAGAAGTCCTTTTAACTCTTAAAGGTGTAAGTATAACCTTGAACTTGGAAGAAATTACTGTATATTGTCCAAAAATTGTGTAAGAAGTTTACATTCTCTAGATAAAGTTCAAATTTATAGTTTTGCCTTATATAGTCAATGATGCCATTGAGTGTGATTAAAAGATATCCAAGTCAGCATATAAAAGGTCAGGGCTATAATTAAAACCAGAGCCCATGAGATTGTTGTTTCTTTTAAATTCATGAAACTTCTCCAAATGTCAAACAATCTAAATTTTATGGCATGACAGTTTCTAAAACCACCCAAACTTTAGGAGCCTATAGATTACCATATTAAAAATTGGCGCCTTAGCAGTCATTGCTCTGGCTGTAGTATTACCAAATAACTTGTTTGGTATAATGATAGATACTTTAGTTATAAACTGCTGTAGTATGATAAAAAGTTATAAAGAAACATATCTAATATAATTAGTCATAATATTTCTCTATACTATTTGTCTAGAGCAAATCCCATGAGTCCACCATTGAACCTCATAAACCTGATATTTGCTATTGGAGCAATTTCAATTTCAATTTCACATAAATTAAATTCACTATAAAATTTAAAAACTTCTACCAGCAATAACTATTATGAAACAACACTCCAGTTATCTATTTTAATAGTATAGACCCATACAAACTTAATGGGTTGCTACATAGACCACAAGGGCCTAAGGGGTTGCACTAACAATAAAAAAACTGAAAGATGAGGTCCTAGATCTAAGATAGAATATATCAAAGTTCCCAACCTTAGGCATAAGCAGCTGCTAAATGGAGTTCTTGCCAATTTAGGGGGCTCAACTATAAGGCAGAAGCAAGGCTTGGGGACTGAGGAAGGGAGAAACATAGGACAGGGAGGGGGACCCATGGAATAGAGCTTGGGAAAGGGGAAGAAACCTATTACACTGGAACATAACTTCCCTGTGATGAACAAGGTTTTACCAATGAGTGGATAGGGCATGAAATATTTATACAAAAAAATTCAATAAAAATTGAAGGATATAAAGAAAAGTCTTCACTAAGAGATGATCTTCAAAAGAAAGAAAAAGGAAAAAAGGGGTTTATATAGTTTACATAAAACACTTCTTTAAAATTACCAATTAGTGAACTGGCAATCATTAGCAAATTGGTACCAAGTAATAGAGGAAAATTCACTATCCTTCTTGATTGTCTTTGAGAGCCTATTCTGTTTCTTTATTGTCTTGGTAATTACTGGGCCCAAAGGGATGTCTCCTACTCCTTCCACAGTTTTCCCTATTAAGAGAGGGTCTTTCTTCAATCTACTAGGTAATAGAGTGGTCTTAAATTGGTATTATCTAGGTTTCACAAAGGATAGCCTTATATCTACTAAAAAAGATTTAATTAGTTAATTGGTTAAACATTCCCGCCTTCTTAAGTAGGTTCTATAGTGGTATTAATGATCCCTTTTATGAAGTAATTGTTTTCAAAGAATCTCCTTGGGGTCCCTTTATAATACATTGTTAAAAAAGGTTATTATGTGATTTTTATACTAAATTAAAATGTAAAATAACTTTAAAAAAATAAAGAGAAGTTAAATACTCATGGTATTAATATTAATTTGAACCATGGGTAGCCTCTGGAATCATAACATCTACTAATAGGGTTCTCAAGATATTAATAGAAGACTTAATAATTAAGATATGACTATCATAGTAGGACAGATGATTGTAATTCTACAACTAAAGCCAATTTTTTATTAGATAATTTGTTCTTTTTTGTAAATTATCTAATTATATCTACCAGGCAACAAAAAAAAAGCACCATAATCCTATAACTTTTTTTTTGAAAAAGGTTTTCTCACTTAACCAGATCACAAACTGATAAAGCAATGTAACTTCTAGAGAAAAAACTGTTTTTTTTTACAGAAAATGATTAAGATCTATTAAGGGCTGAAGGAATTATCTAAATTATGATTAATAGCAATGATAGAATTAATTTTTCTTAACCCTTTTATCAAAGTAAAACAAGCAACAGGGTTGAAAATGAGAAGATTGATAAATTAGAGAAAAATGGATTATTGATCCTATCAAAAAAAGTCCATAGTTATCTCCTGTATTAACAGTGAATAAAAAAGATGGTTTCAACTATATTGTCATTAATTTACTAAAGGCTCATATATATCACAAATAGAGAATCCTATACTCTTTCAAAAATTGACAGCACCTTTGTCAGACTAAGGGATCATAGTGCTTTTTGGCTATGGATCTTATTATAGGGCACTAGAAAATATACATGTCAAAAAAACCAAGAGATGTGTGCAATAATAACCTCTCAAAACCTATTTTAGCCTTTTAAAATTCCCTAAGTACTAAGTAATGGTCTTGCAACTTTCCAACAGAATATGAATATAATTTTGAAGAATTGGTTAATTGACCAAATGATAGCCAATTTCACCAATTGATGAAATGTCCCTAGATCAAGAAAAAGGAACTAGTTGCTCTTGAGTTATGGACTTTGCTAATGACCATCAAAACCACAGAAATCAACAAATCATATGGGCGAATTTGGGACTATAGTAAGCTCTAATAGAATTGTCCTAAACAGAAGGAATTCCATTTATCATTAGCCTCAATTGCTAGTAACTTAAGTTAAGATTGAGAGTAGTAATATATGTAACTAGTTTGGCGTCATTTAGGCAGGTTACTCAGCCAATTAGTCATCTTAAATATCTAAACCCAGTTATAATCCAGCCCAACTTGGATTCCCTTAACTGGCTATATATTGATTGTTACTATCATGATGAGCCATTGTCATATTAGGCAGTGGAACCCTCTCCAATTTTTTTTGCATATCCCACAATTAAATTTTCAGATTTGTCTTCTAAAATTACGTGTCAATCTTTAATGGCAACTTTTTCTAAATTCTATCCAACTTAATAAATCCAATTAAACTTTTAGCCCCAAGTTTTTTCTTTTTTTTTCAACAATCAAAAGTCAATTTTTTTGCAAATAACAAGTTTTTGTTTTTTCCTTTTTTAAATGACCCCAATTTCATGGCTATTTCCAAGAGGTCAAAAATTCTGTTTGGAACCAAAGGCAGGAATTGAACCCATAATCTTGGTAGGCCAGTTCCAGCTTGCGCTTTTACCAGTATACCACTAAGGCTAAAAGACAAAAAATATCACTAAACACTACAGTATAATTAAGTGACTTGATATAAACTTGTTATTTGAAACAAAAAGGTTTTTTTTGGAATTATATAATCAGAAAGTTCTTAACTTAAAAAATTTAATTGAACCAAAAAAAGTTGTGTTGTGAAAATAATGTTTATTATCATTCTTTTTGTTATAAAGCAATAAGTTAGAAATTTGAGATCCTGGCAAGTTGGAACAAGCTACATAGACCTTGGGGCATGAAGGCATCCAAGTAATCAACCAGTGGGAGGTTTATCTTCCAGTCAACTCATAGGATTTGTTCAGGCGCCAAAAAAAACCCACAAATGCCAGCCAGTACAAGCACATTGACCAGGATATTCTCTTTGCTTTTGAATTCATCTAGTATTGTTGGGTTGTAGGCTTTAAGACCATCAATTATCATACAAGATTTAGTTAGCACATCACTTATAATCTGCTTAGATGGATGGGCACCCATCTCAAACATGATATTTTGGCCCATACTCACTAAATAATAGACTTAAACATCCCAATCAACCACAGGAATATATGATAAAACCATGAATTGTTCCTTAAACTTTCTTGAAAAGCCAGAATACGCTTTAATTTGAAATGGTATGTATGGTTCAACATGGACATCAGTTGACCAACTTGCAGATAAATCTGGGATCAATGCCTTTGTATGAAGAATTTAAGTCACATAATTTTGATAGAGAAAGACATAATCATTGAATGTTTTATTGATGAAGCTTGAGCGTGACCATAACTTACATGTAGCTCAGTGTCTGTAACAAATTTTATGAAGTACTTATGTTGCAAGAAGCTAGTTGTTTTTTGAACCATTTTAATAAGGTCTATCAAGTTGCCAGGTTTCTTTGTGACCAACCTACCCACTTATTTCTTGGAATTAGTACATGCAGCATCTTGCTATTTCAACTTTGTCTCAATTTTAGTATTGCACCATTCCACAAAAGACATATATTAGTATTGATTCACTTAATTCTTCCAAATATCTATTTGATCTTTAGTTATATTAGCTGATTTTGCGATGCAGCCCTTTAACCCACAAAAGATATCCTTTTCTACAAACTGATAATCTATCTTATTAGCATCCACAATCCTACCCCGCTTTTTTTATCTAATAAGATTAATAACTTATATTTGATTAGAACTTGATTTCAAAAACCAATCTTTTTAATTGAAACGGTATAATCAAACGGATTAATTGAGGTCTGTGCACATTTGTCCTTAAAGCTTATTGTGTTAGCTCTGACTATTGCCAATTAAAGATCTTCTTCAGCATTTTAGGCTCAGCAACAGAATCTTTGCTATCCTTAGACAAGACAGAGCAAGAAGACCTGGGAATGACAGGATCACTACTTTGATTGGCAAAACAAACTCTCTTGGAAGGAGGAGCAATTACAGTATCATCCTCATATTGTTCTTCTTTGGAGCTTCACTTTTCTTGTTTGGGAGTGGGCTATTTTTTGAACTGGGAACTGGCTTTTCTGTAACCTTCTCTCCCTCTTGAGTTACTTGAGAATTCTTGGTATCTTCTACCATCACTTCATCCCCTTCTCTTTCTTTTTCTTCTTAAAGTTCTTCAACAACTTAACCAAAGATACTTTCATCTTCTATCATTAGGATTTATTTACCCTTTTCTCTATGATTTTAAACCCTTTACCTACTATATTATCAAAGGCCCTCCAAGGAGCAGCTAGAAGCTGCTTGTTGTCTTTAGACAACTTATCATATTGTTTATGGAGGGTTTTTATTTCCGCAGTTGACTTGGTCTTGGCAAGTCTAATTTGTCCTTTTTTATATCTTATCCATGTCTTTACCCATAGAAGCCAAAGTGGCACAGTACTTGCAACATGCTTCTTCCATTTTGGTAAACATTTTTGTAATATATTTTTAACTTTTTTTGAAAAAATCAAAAAATTAATACAACATTTCTGAGGTCTCTAATTATTGGACAAAATCTGAGTGATGATTACTTATAATTAGTCAAAATGCCTTCAAAATCAATTTTAAATTGGGTTTAATTTGATAAGAATTGTAATTTATCTTTAAAGAGAAACCAAATCTCCAAGTTTTGAGCAGGTCTATATGTCAGCACTCTAATGTGATTATTGCTGAACAAATTGCATATAAACCTGCTCAAAATTCGGAGATTTGGTTTATCTTAAATTATCACAATTTTTATCAAATCAAACCCAATTGAAGATTGATTTGGAGGACGTTTTGGCTAATTATAAGTAATAATCACTTGAATTTAACCCAACTGTTGAATCAACAACGCAACAAATTTATTTGGGATATCAGTGATTAATTATATTAGACCTGATAGACAACCATAGACTAGGGCCTAATTGGTAAAAAAGCAACAAATTTTTGAGGATATCAGCTTGATTTTGTAGCAGACAAGTGCGCCAGATTTGCACACTTGTCTGCTAAAAATTATGCCAATCTCTGCAACAATTTGTTGCTTTTTTGCAAAGTACATATAAAAGATATCATCTCTTATTAAAATTGGTCTTATGATTTAATTTTATAACTATCAGTATAACTATACCCAAACTTGATAAATTCGGAATAAATCATTCCAATTTAAATATAAAATCTATAAACTCTTAAAGAATTTAAAGCAGATTATTCCCAAAAAAGCTGATATGATCATTAAACCTAGCTGGTTAGGTTTTATTATTGATAAGGAATATTACAAATTATAAAATAGAAATAAAATTATGATTATATATTTCTTCATATTGTCTCAATGTTATGGATCAAATAAAAATAGCACTGTTTAATCATATATATAGAGTAATATAAAAAGAATACCCAACTATAGTTGATAAGATGATATATTTATTAAGTGTTCTTACTGATCTTATCATTATTGAAATACTAAAAATTTAACTAAATTAAGAATTTTGTTGTACAAAAAAAAGTAAAATGAAAAAAGAATATAGAGGTTGGGGTCAGACTTTTATTAAGTACAAAAAAATAATGAGTGAATAAATTAAAGATATATAAAATAGCTATATAAAGGCTATGCAATTAGTTAAAGACTACAAAGATAAGTTTGATATAATCAGAGAAAACCTTTAAGACAAAAGCAACAATAATCTAGTAAAATACAAAAGGGACTGGCATGGAGCCAAAAAACTTGACCAGGAAGCCCAAGAGGACATATTCTGTCCTTTGCAGGCTGTCACAAAAATCTTTGGGAACAATACTGTATTAAGAACAAACCAAAAAGGCGCAACTCTTACTATCCAGGGAATAGATAATGCCGCTGGCCTGACTGCATATGAGCTCAGCCCAAAACCTGAGTTGGTTATACCCCCTTGTGCTGAAAAACCCACTACTGGACCTAGTGGAAAACCTAGTGGTCAGCTAGAAGACCAATAGGGAAAATCCTGGGGAAGAAATTTTAACAAGGCCCTTGAAAAGTCAGTAGTTAGAGGGACTAACTCAAGGAAGCACTAAAAGAAAAACTGTAGACACACCAAACAGACACTTACTGCCCCTACTGAGGGAAAACTTAGTAAAACACTGAAGACATTTTCCAGAATGTACCAGGTTTTAGATCAGCCTGCTCTGGATGTTGGATTAGTTTGTCTAATATCTATTAAACCTTTTCAATAATTTAATCTAATTCTGATTTTTTAAAACAAAGATAAAGAACTACTCAATAAAGGGCTGGTATTTACCTGGCCAGCTCAAGAATTTGAGGAGCCCTCTTTCCATGTGGCATCATCTAGAGTTACCACATATAAAAGTCATGGTAATTTGGTTGGAACCATTTTAAAACCAAAACATTACCATTCAAAAATCACCTAGAAAATTCCAATATTAGCCACATCTGTTTGGCATGACACTGCTCTCCGCAATAGGATCAAAACGTTGCCCCCTATACCAGCAATATTTATGATGTTAATTTTTTTGTTGAGTTACTATGGTCCAGAACCATAATAAATTTTTAAAGATACAAAAAAGTGGATAGACTCTTTTGATAATGTCCAGATCCCCGTGCATTATTGTAACTATTATAACAAACAGCCATTAGGATCAGAACAGGTAGCCAACATGACTGACACATCCCATTGCAAGGGGTACCAAAAACTGATGGGGCCAAGGAACTGTAAGGACGGTCCGCGCGTTAAAGATTCATCTGGGAATCTAGTTTACAAAAAATCCTACATGAATCAAACTCAGCGGAAATTGATATCTGGATCTCTCAGGCAAGAGATAAAAAGAGCCCTTTCTTCCCCATCATTCCTTTCTCCAATTTCGAATCATACCTACTTTCAATTTTAGTAAACCTACCATTTATCCAAATCTTTTGTTTTTCTCCAGTTATATATGCCAACAATCTTTAAACTATGCCTCCCAGGACCAATCAAAATGATCACACCGGTCAATATATCTTTGAGCTATTGCCTATTGTGGCACAGGATGTTGTTTAAAGAGCCATTCACCTTGGGTCTACCTTGGGGCCAAAGGCTCTCTGCAAATACATTGCTACAATGACAGCCAAACAGCTCAAAGCATGCCAGGTATTCCTCAGCGGTCAGCAGGACCAAATGGCTGCCCTAGAGGGTGACTCCCTTTCCGTGGCAATCAACCAGGTGTCATTGATGGTTGAGAAAGTCTCCAACAATTATCACCATGCTCTTCATTTTCTCCACAAAGAATTTGATTGTCTTACTGCGTTCTACAAGATGTAAGGTCCAGATGTCAAAAAGACTAAACTGCTTATATTGGATATAACTTGTACTTGGTTTAAGCCTGCTGTGAAGCCTAATAAAGAACGTTGTAGTGATGTGCAATATAGTGACAACACTGCAATGAAGGAATTAATAAAATATATGGTTTGCACAGAGCCTCAACTCTAGAATGTCCATTTATACATGGCTGTAAGTTTAGAAGCTGTTATGTAGTGATATTGGTTCAGTCCTTTTCCGGATAAACATAGCCTATGGAATTGATTCTCTATGTATGATCTTTGATGGGGCACATGTATTCTTCAAAGAAGTTTTTGGTGATATTGGTATTATTAAGACAATTATAGTCAATGCTATAGTACTAGCCGGAATCTATACACTAAGGAAGACTCCAGAATCACTCATTGGCCATGAATGTATGGCAGAGATTCCCTGCATACCTTGCAAGGCTGGTTATAACCAATAAGTTTTGGCTCCATATTTCCTACTGTCACAGCTCACAAACTATTATCTTAGCCAGCTAACACCCCATGCAATTACCAAACCAAGGACTAAAACTTAATCTGGACCCAGACCTAAAACTAAACCTAAAGCCAACCTTGGATAAAGAATATCTCTTTTTTCAACTTTTTTTATTTTTATTTCCATTTTGTAATATTGTAAATAAGTTTGTATCAAATAAATAAAAATATATATTTAAATGTTGACTGAATAAACTAAAAACTACAAGTAAAACTAGAGATAAATATAACCTTAAAATTTTTATTTGTTTAATTAATTATTATCTTCTTCTTTTTTGGAAATCTTTAACTTTAGCTAAATAAGTTGAACTAATATTTTTTGGCTTAATGTCAGGATCTTCAGATGATGTAAGATGTACAATATTGTATTATATAACCTTACTTGCAATATACATGGTTGTATCATAATAAAGCAATGCTTTTCTACAAGTTCTAGTGTTATTATCGAAATTGGGTAAAAGGTAAACTATCTCACACACTAAAAATTACATCTTGTCATTTTGCCATTTGCTTCTGGTAACCAATTTGTCTGCTGATTTCTTTATATTTACAAGAGCCTTAGCATGTCTTTTAGATAATTTTATATGTATCTTTCAAGTAAAGTAAGGGTGGCTGGTTTGTCATATGCTTCAAAATTGTCATCATCATATTCATCATCATCAAGATCACCAAGTAATTGTGCTGTTTCACCTTCACAGATAGTTAAATTAACACCAACTGCTTCATCAGTAACATTATCAACAAGTTCTTGTACTTTATCTAGAGAAATTTTATATGTTTTCACCAAAGAATATTTCAAAAGAATTATATTTAATGGTCTTTTGTTTGAGATTGTTGTAGACATAGGTAACATCCTCCAGAATCTCTATCCATCTCTTACCAAGATGAAGAGATCTTAGAGTAGCGCTAACTTTTTTTTAGAGTTTGGTTAAGTCTTTCAACCTGACCCTGGATCCAGGGACAACGAGATTGACCTCTTACATGTTTGACATCAAATTTCTCACAAAGGCCAGCCACCCTGGTATTGAAAAACTCCTTTCCAATATCAGTATGAAGAATGGTTGTAGGTCCAAAGGTCCTAAAAATAGTTTGGAACGAGTCATAAACAGACTTAGCAGACTTTTCTTTTAGAGGAATTGTAAAGGTAAATTTTGAATACAAACTAACCATTACTAAGATCTAGCCATAATCTTATATTGGCCCTTATAATAGTGAAGTTCTACCAAGCCAGCTAGGTATCTCTCATGAGGTCTCTCTGCTATGATGGGACAGATCACAGGACAGGTTGCCATATTGTTTTTGACATTACATACCTCAAATTTATTAATTACATCATTGATATGTTCCTTAGTTATACTATAGCAAATTTTTAATTTCAGCATGTGTAGGATCACAACAAGCATGATGTAACTTATAATACATTTCTTAATATAGAAATCTCTAAATTTATCCGCTTGTTCAGTGGATAAACACAAAGAAATAAATTGATTCTTATTAAACCTCATTTTTTTGGGTATTTGGGTCTACCAGGAAGTTTGCTACTCTTTTTCTACTTGATCAGTAAGTCTATCAGGAAGCTGCTTTTCTATATGGAAATAAACAATTTCCTCATGTTCCTTATTATTCATGGTAAATATTTTAGGCATATTACATATAAGATTGATATTAAAGTGAATTTATCTCATAATCTGTAAATTGTGTTCAAATTTTTAAAAGCTTTTAGAAAATTTTGTTCATCTTGCTTAAGAAATGCTTAGTGTGATTTGATAGAATAGAATTTCACTAGTAGCTAGATCCATCCTTTATGATCTAATCTCTTGCTTTATAGCCTTAAGTGAATTTTTCTCAAAATTAAAATTACTTTTTGGAGAAAATTATCATAAATTGATTTATTAAATTGTTAAAACTGATTACTAAGCCCACAAAATTAGTGGTCAAATATTTTCAAAGTATTGGAAGGGCTAAAGTTTTTTTTTTTGAATGTTGGCCAGAAAAATTTGCAAATATTGCAAAAGTGAGTTGAAATTTGAATTGATCCCCGTTCAATCTTCTAAACTGGTTTGGATCCATTGCCTAATATGACAACTGCCCATTATGACGGAGGCAATAATTATTCTACATGATAAGAAAACTACTATTATTTTTAATCATAAAATATTAAATAAATTATTAGTCAACTAGTGGCTGCCAAAGAATTAACCATCTAAAGATCAGAGAATCTCCCTGAGTTGGTTTAGTATAGTCTTTCCAATAGGAGTTATTATTATCAATACAATTCTAATAAAAGACATTCCAGTTCATTAAACACCAATTAATTAATAATAATATATGATTGCTGCTATCATCAGTGATAGCAAGCAATTGTCTAGCTATAGCCGCCAAATAGAAGCAATTTTCAGCTGTAGCCGCCAACAAAACACTTTTGGCCTCAAGCAAGTCTTATTACCCTAATAAACCCGTTTCTGATAGTCTTCATACTATCAGCAACTCTTATTTAAGTAGTACGCCTCTATCCAAAAAAAATGTGTTATTAATAATAGTCTTGGGGGACTTTGAACTATCCTATGCTATTGTTTATTTAGATGACAATAATTTTTCAGTCAAACCTTCACTACACATCTGGCTGACCTGAAGCTGGTTTTATAGAAGATATTTAAGGCAAATATGATAACCAGACCACAGAAAATAATTTTTAGAAACATAATCTAAACAATTGAAATTTTTTTCAGCTCCAAAGTAATGTTACCACAAAAAAATAAAATTACAGAGATCAAATATGTACTATAAGAAAAAATTTGTTAAGTTTAAGTCTTCAAAGGAATGGTAAAATTATACCAAAGTTTTATTTCCATGTTTTCACAAACAGCTGCCCTGCTTTTTCAACTCTTAAAGTTTCTTCATAGTTTCTACTGGTCTAAATAATATTCAAAAGCATTTTAGTTGTTACAACAAGCTTGGAAAAACCCCTTTACTCGCCTATCCAGACTTTGATAGAAAACTTCTAGTACAGATAGAAGCTAGCCAACATGCCAATGATGAAGTTCTTTCCCAGCTCAAGAAATTTATTGATAAACACCCTGTGGCTTATTGTAGCTGATCTTTGAACTACATAAAACAAAATCATATTGTGATAACAAGAATTCCTGAAAGTGATCAATTGCAAAAATGTTTAAGAAATAACTTCAAGGTACTAAGTTTGTTATAATATTTGATTATACTTCCTTGGCCTAATTGCATAATTTGATAGAAATAGAAGGAAAATAGGCTCATTGAACCATCAAAATACAAAGATTTGATTATAATGTCATATATAGACCAGGAGCATGTCATCAAAATGCTGTTGGGCTGTCATGAGTATCACCTGTGTAAATTCTTATCTATGAAGCTATTTATCTATAGTTATGTTAAGTAAACAAGAACTCTAGGTTGCAAGACATGAGATAAGAATTCAACTAAAATTTTCTCCCAAAATACTTGAGTTGTTGGCGGCATTCTACATAAAATTAAAGAATTGTTACCATATGTACATCTAGAAAACCAAAGTTCTATATTAATAGCCATCCACAAAACCCTAGAGCATAGAGCTTAAGATAAAACTTTGACACATTAATTAAGAATTTTAATGGAAAACACTGAAGTTTGATGTGGTGAATGTACTATCTATTTACAATAATTCTCTGGTCAATAAACAACTATATTAATTGACCAGTTATCAGATCATAAAAACTCCTTAATCTTTCCATACCATTCCACTGAATTGGTAGACGCTTTGTTTTAAATTAAAAAACAAAATTATATTATTATTGCAATTAACTTCTTGTCCAAATGAATAATAACTGCTTTTATAAAAGGCCTAGGGTCCTTACCTATTGCCAAGTTTAATTTTAAAAAAAATATAAAAATGGCTACCTACATTTTACACTCAAAAATAAAAGTACTAATTTAACCAGTGTGAAATATTCACAAGCTACACTTGTGCCTATTTCTAAATATTATGATCAGCCTATGTGATTAATAATAAATAGTACAATAATGGCTTAGGCACAGGCAATAATTTAAGCCTTTATTCTAAATTACTGGTAAAATTAAATAATCTAACTAATGATCCATTTAATATATCTAGTCATATAAT
>CAOJZF010000178.1:0-35932 GCA_948465475.1 Thalpophila matura
TGAAAAATTTAGAGTCAAGAACTTTTGCCTGATATGTATAAGAACAGACAATACATATACATAGTTGCCCCCAATTCTTAACATAAGATTAAACTAACTTAATGGGTAGAGTCTAACTAGAGTCAAACTATCTGATGGGAATCAGAGGAGTACTGACAACCTCATACTATCCTGAATTTATTAGAACATTAGAAAGAGTTAGCTCCACTCTATAAATATGCTAAGGAAGTTAGTGGTGGATAAGTCTATTGATTGGAAAAATCAACCTTAATCAGCCATCTTTTCTTACAATATAAACTATTGCTGATCTACTAGGCATACTACTTTCCAACTATTATGTGGTTAAAGACCAGCCCTACCACCATTGTTTTACACTTTGATTAAGGAATTTAATTCCCTAAGTTATCACAATCACCTATGACAATTGTGCACTACTCTAGTTCATCTACAAACAGAGGCCCTATCCAACTTGTTGTCAAACAGATAAAGGCTCCTTAAAAAGCCACCCTACCTAGACACCTGTTATGATCCTTTTTTTCAGGAGAACAAGTGATGTTTTACCATAATATAGGGTTTGGTTGGATTAGTATGTTATCCACTCTATGGAATGGACCTATGGAAATCATAGAAAATCTGGAGAATTTAACTGAACTCTTAAGGATATCTCCAACAGACAGCTTTTCAATAAATTACTTGCTAGTAATATAATACAGATACTGGTTTAAAAATAAACAAAGGATTAAAGAGAAAAATAATTAAGCAGAGAAAAATTGATTTAAGTTCTCTTATGAAGAGCATTTAACTCTTGCTAACATTAATTTTATCTCCTGCTGAAAATAATTCCAGGCTTGCCTTGTACCTTCACTGCACTAGTTTTCCTGTTGAAAAATCAGACATTCTGCCTCAAACCCATCTCTTACTGGGAACCCCTCTGCCTCTCCTCTTGGAGCCATTCATCAGAATCCAAAAATATTAAGTTCAAGCCACAACTGTTACCACTTTTCACCAGTATCAAATGACAGGAGGAGAAAAGTCAAAATATTGAACTATTGGAAGCGTTAAAATTTTCTCTTTCTGGTCCAACCAATATTGTTCTGGACTATAGAGAAGAGGCAATCAAAGATTAAACAATCCATAGCAAAATCCTCTATGTACTGATATGGGCTCCGCAAGCCGGAAGGAGAAGCATGAATCATCTGTACTACAATTTGCCACAAACCAGGAAATTCATCCTCTAAAGTACAAGGCTGTGCACTGATTTGAAAATAGCCAGTTCTAGAGTACACATTACCACCATGGCAAAATGAAAATGCCCTCTTGCCAGAAATTTTACAGCAACCAAAGTCAATTTGGTAATACAATTAGGACTTATGTGACAAGCTTGGTTACCCAACTCCAAAAATGAAACCAATTAAATTTTACAAGACCCAAAAGATGGAATATCATCTCCACAAAAGGGTATACTTTCTGACAATTAACATAAACAGAAGAGCTGTGGACATCAGATAAATCCAATCCAAACAATTAATTGGATAATGTTTGACAAAAATTCTCAGTTGTCACCTCTAGAGCTCAACAAATGAAATAGAGGTCAAGCCTCTCTCCTAACTTTTGGTTGAAGAACCGGATTGCCTTACTCAAAAGGAACATATACTCCCTGCACTGATCCTCATGACAGAAGATGAGAGGAACCATAGGAACTTCGCCCCTCATCAAGTCTGTAGTGTTATACCATAAAGGAATTTCACTTCTTTTATAAAATTTGGTTACTCCATATCAAACGGGTTTATCATCTACTAGCTCCCACTGGGAAATAGAAGTACAATCACAATCTCTTCCAGTAATATTGGTACCAACCCCAGCACCTTTAACAAGAAATTTAAACTCTTACAGGCATCTATATACTGAATCTCATTGAGAACAGCACAATGACTAGCAAACATAATCAAGTGAGCGATGTTGCTAATAATTACATCCAAAAAAAGCCTGCTTTGCAGCAGGAACCTTGGCACTTACAAATTAATTGAGTCAAAGTTAATCAAGACAAAGCAGAATCCGTTCTGATGTTGTTGGCCTCATCCCTATAAATGAAACCAGAAATAAAAGCCACAAATTTGTTGATTTTACTTAAATTAATATAATAATTTGTGCTGTAATAAAAAAATTTATAATGAGAACCATTTGAAGATACTCAGATAACTATTATTCTCATCCCTATTGACTAATCATGCGGGGGGATGTAAAATAACCTCAGATACTCTTGTGTTTTTTTGCTATATTATAATTAGTCTATGCAACTATAATTAAATACATAGTAACAACTCAGACAACAGTAGTTAATTGATCCTTATGTTCCACATCTACTAACAAATATAAAAACAATCTAAACTAACTGGTCCATCAGATAATTGACCCCTTGAAAAAGGCCAATACTTAACAAAAAACATTTGTTTAGATTGATCCTTAACAAGAATACATGATTATATCTCTAATAGGCTTGGTAAAAATAATGCTGAGAAATATATAGAGTTACTTAACTACAACAATGATAAGAAAAATTTCATTCTAGACAATTATATCCAATCCTAATTTATCTAATAAATCCATAAAGAGTGACAGGCTTGGCAAGAACACAATTAAAACCTGTTTTAAAGACAACCTATGATATAAAGTAATGTTGAATAGAACCTGACTAAGAAGGCTTCCTTCAACCAAGTTTAAACAATTACCATTACAAGCATGTACTTGACAACAAACCTTAACAAATTTATTCCTGTTGAGACCTGACTTTTATTTCAATTCCTAACAAAATCTTCCTACTATCCACTAAAAATATTACACCTCTAATCTAGGCTATATAAAATCAACAAGAAATTCCAAACAAACCTAAGAGATGGTGATTGAAGTAACTATGATGTCTAATTATTATAAGCATCCTCAATAATATCACACCTAAACATAAAATACCCAATACTGGTTGAATCTAAAATAATCATAAAATGCTTTGATATTTACTATGTTATGGTACTACCAGAACTAGGTTACTTAGGACTTCAACCCAGTACCTTACCAATTTTTATAGAGCCTAGATTTTCTTCCCCTTCAGCTATATAAACCCCAGCTTTTTACCCAAAATAGATATACAGTTTTCTCTTTCACTTACTGCCATTACTACTATTAAATATTGCTTCTTTTACTAGACTAAAGTCTTGACCAAATACTTACATAGAAAATACAAGAACCTCACTAGCCCTCCTAAGCTAGCTAGAACTTACCACAGAAGAAGAACCTAGGTACCAGACTCTGTAATAGTGACCACCTCCAGACCTAACCTCCAAGCAAGCATCTCTGTGGAAGTTTCATAAATAGATTACACCAAGTCATAAGTGTCTATCACTGCCTTAATTAAAGACATATTAAGATGCTTCAAGACTTGCTAGGAATTATTACTACTAGTAAAAGAGTACTTGAGACTTCAACCTAGTACCTTTTGATATCTACAAAAGCCCAGCCTCTCACCCTTCAGCTAAATAAATCCTAGCTTTTCCCCAAAATAATTAACACACTTCTCTCTGTCTCTAGCTGCTTTTAAAACCTTACTTTTTACTAGATCTAAGTCTCACTCTAGATATATACATGTAAGACATAAGAAACTACCACTAGATTGACTAAGATAGCTGAAGAATTTACTGAATACAGTACCTAGGTGCTAGTCTCCATACTACTAGCCTCCTCCAGCCCTCACTTGCAGAGTTAGCATCTCTGTGGTATTATCACAATCACCTCATCAAATGGGTAGAAGTGCAAAATTTAATATATCTAGGAGCAAGGACTGTCACTAAAATTTGTCCATTATTAATGTTAAACTTCCAAAGAGATAATTGCTTGCAAGCTTTGGTCAGGAGGTTGTCATGAACCTGAGGGATTCTCCCATTGGTTCTAGTAGACTTTTGTCCGTTTTGCACTCCATAACAATCACTAAGGTGAACGGCCCCAAGGCCAATTCCACAAAGTATTTTATTAAGGCATTCACCAGAGCTTGAGGTTACACAACTAATCTCAAAACCCTCGAAATCTCGAAATTTCTCACTGATAAAACTTTGGGAAATTTCTCTAAGATGCTTGTTGGTCTCTTTTGACTTAGTTTTCTAATTTAGATATCCATAATAAAGAACAATTCAATCATATTCTACTTTTTATTAGTTTTTCCTTATTTGGTATTAAGTTTCAACTCGTTACATTTGACAACAAGCATGGCTGAACCACTTGCTGTGGTCCCAGCTCTCAACACCATGATTCCCCTGTGTTCACTACTAGTCTTTGGGGCCAGTGTGTCCCGATCTTCCTTGGTGGTTAAGGTAGTAAGTAAGTCTGTCTTGCTTGCCTTGACCGCATTGGCCTGGCTCTCCCAGCCTTTAAGCAAGATCCAAGGCATAGTGACTCAGATTTGGGGTCATGACACTAGAGACCAACCTCTATTGTTTTCGGCTACTTTCCAGAATAAAGTAGCTTGGCACCAGGACAGGCAGCTCGTTTACCTGGTCTGCAACTCCCTGTTGGTTACTCTGTTGTGCCTAGGACTCACCTGGTCCTGGTTACGTTCACCTTCCAGCCCCCCCAGCAACAACAATTCTGTTTCTATAAACAACTGTATCACCACTTCCCCAGTCTCGCCCTCTTCCAATAAGAACAAGGTTGAAGAGATTATTAACAATTGTTTAGTAGACTTCTCCCTTGAGGAGATCTATGGGAAACCTCTAGATGATCAGGAGAAGTTCAGAAGACTGCTCAAGGTCCTTCCCTCGGCCCATAGGCAGACTGCACTAGAACTGTTGCTTCAGAACTCGGCCCTGAAGACCAACTTCCCCCTGTTCCTAAAGGAGTTCAAACAGAACAACTCAGTTCCTCCCATGACCCAAGCCCAAGCCATCAAGGCCCTAGGTAACCTCTCCCAGGAGGACTTAACGGTGACTCAGTACCATGAGAAGTTTCACCTCCTGTCCCAGAGAGCCGGCTTAGACCCTGAGAAGTGCTCTGAGCTGTTCTTTGAGGGCCTGAAACCAGAACTGCTTTCCGTTCTCACTGTGAGGGGCAGAAAATCCAGCTTCTCTGGAGCCTATGAAGACCTGAAGGATATAGAGAGCTCCAGCCCCATCCAAAAAGAGTCCCTGGGTAACCTTTCTTCCTATAACCTAAGACCTAGAGATAAAAATAATCGTTCTTCTTATCTTTTACTTCTTTCTTCCTTTCCTAGTTTAAGTTTGGATAGATTTATTTCTTTAGTTGATACTGGGGCTACGTCAAACTATATAAGTTTAGACCTTGCCCAGAGTTTGAATGTAGAAACTGTTCAGTGTTCCTACATCACTCTGGCTAATGGGACGAATATAAAGTCTTTTATCACTAAAGAGAAAGTTTTAGTTAAGATAGGGACGTTTAGTTTTCACTCTAGGTTCAGGGTGGTTAAAGGGTTAACTTATGGGGTCATTTTGGGTATGGATTGGTGGAGGTTGTGTGAACCTACAGTGGACCTAGTCAAGGATTGGGTAGTGGTAAAAAGAGAGGGTAAGGTTCATTACCTCCCTCTGGAATCCCAGGACATTATGTCCGAGGGAACGTCTACCATAAACACCCTCTCCCATGACCCCTCCTCTCACCAAAAGACAGATCCCATTAAACTTACAATTGATAGTTTTGAACCTCTGTTCAACGAGAGTATTGTTCCAAACATCCCAGAAAACTTACATTTCTCAATCAAATTCAAACCCAACACAGAGAAATATATGGGCAGCCCAATTTACTCGTTGGACCAGAAGAAATTGAGAAGTCTCAAGGCCTACATTGACGAGAAACTGGCAGCAGGGATAATTATCCCCTCCAAGTCAGCCACTGTAAGCCCTGTTATCCTAGTTCCTAAATCCTCTGGAGAACTGAGGGTTTGTGTGGACTACAGAAGGTTAAACACAGTAACAGAAACGGACAACTACCCTCTCCCTTTGCTGGAAGACATCATCTCCTCCATCTCAGGCTCTGTTGTATACTCTAAGCTCGATCTGAAGGATGCTTTTCACCAGATTCCAGTAACCCAATCCTCTCGTCAGTACACTGCTTTCAAGTGCAAATTTGGAGTCTTTGAGTACACTTCTATGCCCTTTGGGCTGAAGAATGCACCATCGGTTTTCCAGAGGATGATTGACAACACCCTGGGACCCCTAGTAGGCTCTTGTTGCATTGCCTACTTGGATGACATTTTGGTTTTCTCCCCCTCAGTAGAACAACATCACAAGGACTTGAAGAACGTGTTCCAGGCCCTTCACAACCGTTCCCTCAAACTGAAAAGATCCAAATGTGAGTTTTTCAAAGAACAGGTATCTTTCCTAGGTAACATCATATTCCGCAATGGTCAAGCAGCGTGCCCTGACAAGGTTGCAGCAGTGGTCAACTGGAAGACACCCTCCAATAGGACTGAGTTGCGTTCCTTCTTGGGGACTGTCAATTTCCTGCGCAGATATGCAAAAGATCTGTCTGAAATTGCGTTTCCTTTGTCCCAGCTCACCTCTGTTAAGGTTCCTTTCTCTTGGGGGGTAGAGCACCAGACTGCTTTTCAAAAGATAAAGGAAGTTATGACTTGTACCCCGGTTCTAGCACTCCCAGACCCTTCCAAACCGTTTGTTCTAGAAACTGATGCCTCCAACTTTGCAGTTGGCGCGGTCTTACTACAAGCAGGAGCAGATGGAGTGGAGCACCCAGTGGCATTCTTCTCCAGGAAGATGCTTCCAGCGGAAACTAACTACCCTGTACATGACAAGGAAATGCTAGCAATTGTTAGCGCTCTGAAGGAATGGCAACACCACCTACAGAATGCTCGACATCTGGTCACAATCAGGTCAGACCACAAGTCCCTAGAATACTTCAAGTCCCCTCAGCGGTTGAACCAAAGACAGTCAAGATGGCACTATGAATTAGCGCTGTACAGGTTTGTCATTGAGTACAAGAGGGGACAACTGAATGTAATAGCAGACTTGTTGAGCAGAGATCCGGCTCACCTGTATGACCCCAAGGAGTTAGACGTTTACAACAATGTGACCTTACTCCCAGAGTCCCTGTTCAACATAGAGTCGTCAATAACCCCATTGTTCAATAAGGTTATCAAGGCACAAGGTCTAGACCAATTCTCACTTGGAAAGATCTCGGAAGTGGCTGATGCCTCCTCCACTAACAGGGTAGGAGACTTCACTGTCATGGACCAGGCTCTGCACTACAAGGGTCTACTTTGGGTCCCAGAAGGCACTTTAAGAACCAAAGTGATAGAACAATGTCACGACCACATACTGGCTGGACACCCTGGGATATCAGGAACAATCTCCTTAATTAAGCACCACTTCATATGGACAGGTCTCAAGAAGTCAGTGAAGGAACATATTAAGCAGTGCCTCTCATGCTCGAGGAACAAGCCCTCTACTTCTAAGCCTGCTGGACTCTTGCTTCCTTTGAAGATTCTGGAAGCTCCTTGGACCTCTATCAGTGTGGATTTCATCACTGATCTCCCACTCTCAAATGGGTTTGATGCCATCATGGTGGTGGTCGATAGGTTTACTAAGTGGGCAGAATTCTTTCCCTGCCTTAAGACAATCACTGCCAAGGAAGCCAGCGACATCTTCTTAAAAGAGGTGTTCTCCAGACATGGCTTACCACAGGAAATCGTATCTGACAGAGGTACCCAGTTTGTGTCCCAGTTCTTCTCTGGCCTGACCAAATCGTTGGGGATCAAGCAATGCCTCTCCTCAGCTTTTCACCCTCAGTCTGACGGTCAAACTGAAAGGCTCAACCAGATTTTAGAGCACTACCTACGTTGCTACACCACTGAAGAGCAGAATGACTGGCAGGACTGGCTACCGTTAGCCATGTTCACTTACAACAGGAGAACTCAGAACTCAACAAAGTTTTCCCCCTTCTTTGCAAATTATGGTTATAATCCAGTAGTCTTCCAAACCCCTCTTCCCACCTCACACCCAGAGACCTCAGACATACTGAGGACCCTGACAAAGACCCAGGCATTGTTGATGGACAACCTCAACAAGGCCAGTCAGACCCACAAAAGATTTGCCGATCTCAAGAGAATCCCAGGCCCTGAAATCAAAACTGGTAGTTGGGTGATGTTAAACGCAAAGAACCTGAAGCTCAAGGTTGGGATACGGAAGTTTTCCCCAAAATTTCTAGGTCCATTCAAGGTAAAGAAGGTTGTTAACGTTGTAGCTTTTGAGCTTGCTCTGCCCTCTACTTGGAAGGTCCATCCTGTCTTCCACAGGAGTCTACTCAAGCCGTTTGAAGGGAAGGTCCCAAAACACCTCTCTTTACCTCAGGTGGAACCCAGTTTTGAACATGAGGTGGAGAAAATCTTGAAGGAAAGAACGGTCAAAGGTAAGACTCAGTTCCTGGTAAAGTGGAAGCACTACCCAGTTGAAGAAAGCACTTGGCAAGATGAAGAAGACTGCAGCAACTGCAAGCACCTCATCGCATCTTTCCACTTGTCCTCAACATCCAAAAGTCTGGGGGGTAATGTCATGAACCTGAGGGATTCTCCCATTGGTTCTAGTAGACTTTTGTCCGTTTTGCACTCCATAACAATCACTAAGGTGAACGGCCCCAAGGCCAATTCCACAAAGTATTTTATTAAGGCATTCACCAGAGCTTGAGGTTACACAACTAATCTCAAAACCCTCGAAATCTCGAAATTTCTCACTGATAAAACTTTGGGAAATTTCTCTAAGATGCTTGTTGGTCTCTTTTGACTTAGTTTTCTAATTTAGATATCCATAATAAAGAACAATTCAATCATATTCTACTTTTTATTAGTTTTTCCTTATTTGGTATTAAGTTTCAACTCGTTACATTTGACAACAAGCATGGCTGAACCACTTGCTGTGGTCCCAGCTCTCAACACCATGATTCCCCTGTGTTCACTACTAGTCTTTGGGGCCAGTGTGTCCCGATCTTCCTTGGTGGTTAAGGTAGTAAGTAAGTCTGTCTTGCTTTCCTTGACCGCATTGGCCTGGCTCTCCCAGCCTTTAAGCAAGATCCAAGGCATAGTGACTCAGATTTGGGGTCATGACAGAGGTAGCCACTAGTATGGGAAATAGTACCTAGGTTCTCTTCTGTGATAAGTTAATATTTAGCTAGTTCTAGCAATGATATTTCTTATATCTTATATGTTTATTATTAGGTCAAGACTTAACTCTAGAAAAGAAGAAAGGTTTAAGGAGTAGAAATGGCAGTATATAAGAGAAAATTGTAGTTATTTTGGGGGGAAATTTTGGTTTATTTAGTTGAAGGGAAGGATATTTTAGACTTTAAAAATATTTATGAGGTACTAGTTGAAGTCTTAAGTTCCCTAGTCCTAGTAGTACTATATCATAGTAATTATTAAAGCATCTCATCATTGTCTTGATTTTAACCAGTATTGAGTATTATAGATTTAAGTTTAATATTGATGAGGATGCTTAAATGAATAAGTCATTAATGTTAATTGGGTTGCCATCTATTAGATATGACTGGAATTATTTTTTGATGAGATGTAGCCTAGATTCAAGGTGCAATCATCATAGTAAATAGGAAAATTCTCACTAAGAATCTAAAAAAAAAGCCAGTCTTGGCAAGAATCAAGCTTTAGGGGATTTCATTGCCAAAAATTAAATGTGTTGCAGTTCTTTGCTGAGAGTGTGTTTGTAATAAAAATTGTTTGAGTTTTGGTTAATTAATATTCTATGTAGTTAGTATTATAGGTCATTGCTAAGAATAGGTAATCAGCTGCATTCTTGCCAAATCTGTCACTCTATATAAACCATTATTAAAATAGGATTAGATTTAATTGCCCTCAATTAGAATGATGATTATTATTTCTAATTAGATTACTTGTAGTGTATGAATTATTTTGCCTGGGCCATCATTAAGGTATTCAAGGATTCTTGCCAAGGATTTGTCTATGTGTGAATTCTTGGCAAGTATTGGCCTCTACTAGATGTTTAACTATAATATGTATCAGTTAATTGGATGGTTTAATTATTATTAGTAATTCAGAACAAAGGCTTAAATTATTGTCTGTGTCTAAGCCATTACTATATCATTAATTATTGTCACATAGATTATCATGACATTTAGAAATAAGCACAAGTGTAGCTTGTAAATATTTCACACTTTTCCCCACATGACTAGTTTATGGGGTGAATATTAATAGTTACAGAGTTTTTTTGGCAATTTTCTCATCTTAACTTTTAACCGTTTTTAATGATATGAACCCATACATAAATTCTATTAATATTAAAAAACTTATAACTTGTATTATAGATCTAATTTAAGAATATGAGACCAGCAACGTTGGTGCTGAATCTGCAGTGCCTAGGTTTACCTCAACTCTTGGTTGTTATGTGAATACTAGGGTTCTTATTAGGAAATGGGGTTGCTTAAACGTGGTCAGTGACAATATCACTCACTTAAGTGTGTGTGCTTATCATTGCACCGTTCTGGACAAAGTCCAAGCTTTAGCCGCTTGCAAATTAGCAAGCTGACCAACTGGAGGCGCTAGAGCCACTGCTGATGACTCAGAGAGGGACTATACATGTCTTCTTATCTCTCAGTGGTCAATATTGGAAGACAAAACTCTTGACATAGAGCAGCCTATTGTTATAGAGGGGGTGGAATACCTCTTCCATCATGATACTAAAGCTCTGATGCAGGGATTGGGTCCCTTTGTCCCTTTTATCTTACACTAAAAGGATCAGTGTATGGATTTTATGCTCTTTTCAAGTTAGGTAACAAGTTTGCTGACCATAGGCTTGGGGAGAGACTTACTCTCTACATCATTCCTTAAGATCCTGAGGCGGCAACTGTGGATTTTTTTCAGATGGTGCTTGACAAAATGTCTTGATTAGAGGTTTCTGACGTCCCTGGAATTTCTGATTATGCCACTAGTTGGAAGGTGTTTCCTTTTTTGGAATCAGTGTTCCGTCTCTAAGGTTTGCAGGCCAACTTCACTTGTTACTCTATTATAGAGTTGGGTAATGAGTCTTGACACAATAGTACCAGTTGTATCTCCAACCTGACAACCATGGCTATTCAGTTCTTAGTAAATAAGTACAATTGTTTTTCTATTTTGACAAGTTATACTCTGGGTCACGCTATCTTTTATATCAGTACACAGCCTTGTACTTTAGAGGAAGATATAAATAGTCTGTGACAAGTTGCCATTCACTTAATGGATGATTCTTGAGCTGACTTACAGGGTCTGTACCATTATATGGAGAATTTTGCTATAAAATTGTTTAATCCTTGCTGGCTGCTTCTTGGTGGTTCAGAACCATTACTAGTTATCTCTTCAAAAGAACAACATAATTCTGCCTATAGTCCAATTATCTTGCCTGTCTGCTCAGGTCCACTAGTACTGGCCAAGTGCACTAACCATAGCTGCTTGTATCTGTTGCCAATTGAATTGAGAAGCCTGGTCCATGAGGAGACAGAAGAAGGAATTTCATTAAGGATGGATTTGGAGTGGAATGGATAGTTACACAACAGTTGAACCAACAGAAGAAAGTACCTAGACATGCAATTAATTTCTGTCAGAAAGAGAACAAGGACCAGGAGAAAGAGAGACGTCAGTAAAGATGAACTCAATAAAGTTTTCTATTTTTGCTTATCTCTTTTTCTATTTTCTTTCTTACCCATTTTTGATGCTAAACTAGTATTTTTTTATATATTTAGTATGTAGTCTATTAATAAGCTGTCCAGTAGAGATATCCTTCAAAGTATGATTTAATTTTCTGGCTTTTCTGTTATCTCTTAAGGTTTGTTCCAAAGGGTGGACAGTTTGTTAACCCTTTCAAACCCTCTATTGTAGTAGAACATTACTTGTTTTTCTACCAAGAAGGATCCTAGGGGATGTCTATACAGAGTGGCTTTATTATGAGCCTTTGCCTTTTTTAACAATAGAATTGAGTAGGCCTCTGTTTGCAAATTTGCTAGAGTAGAAAATAGTTATTTTAAGTAATTGTAATAGCTTAGGGTGTTAGATTATCCAATTTAAGTGTATAGCAATGGTGGTAAAGCTGGTTGTTGGCCATAAAGTAGTTGGAAAGAAGTATGTTTAGTGTAGGAGTGATATCTTACATTGTGAGCAAAGACAGCTGATTGAAGATGATTGTTCCAATCACTAACATTATCTACTTTTAATTTCCTTAAAATCCTTTAGAGAGTGGCATTGACTCTTTCTACTGTACTATTAGATTTGGGATGGTATGGGGTGTCAATACTCCTCTGATTCCCATCAAATATTCTAACTTAGTTAGAAATTTTCCTGTAAAGTTGGTGGCATTGTCAGTTAATAAGAATTGGGGACAGCCATGTCTATGTATAATTTGTACTTGTATAAATTTGTCTACAGTTCTTGCCCCTAAGTCTTTTACTGCTCAAGCTTCTACTCACCTAGTGAGGTAATCCTTGTCCACTACTGTGTGCTTTATTCCAACAATGCTTATTGGTGGTAGTCTAATTAGATTTATAAACAAAGTGTACCATGCAAATCTAGGCTTAACTAATTCATAGGTGGTGGAAAAACTAAATAAACTTCTAACTATAGGACCAAACAAGGATTAATATTCTGTAACAATAAGCTTATGCTTCCTGGCATTAATCCTTCTCAATCCATTTAAAAGTCTATATTAACTCTATATTTCTGGTGAAAATATTTGCTACTTTTATCACTTCTAGTCTGTTAGATTGTCTTGCAATATATAGAACTTACCATCTAAATCCTTAAGTAGTTTTCCCATTTGTTAGATTCTGATTTCAAATAGATCACCTAGGATCTGTTTATCTCAGTTAATTTGTTATCCTAATCCTTAGGTTAATTTATCAGGACATAGAGCCTCTAAGCGTCTGGTATTAGATCTTAATACTAGGCAACCATAATATCCATCAGCATTCTGATGCTTTGAGCCAGCTCTATATTCTATAGTATGATTATAGGCTTGAAGTCTTATAGCCCATCTAGCTAACCTTCCTTCTAGTTTATTCAGGTTTTTAACCATTAAAGAGAGTAATGATAGGCAACTACTTTAAACTTGGTCAGTGTAGATATAGCCTGAACTGCTGATAAGAGTAAATCACTGCTCAACACACATTCAGTTACAGTGTAATCTCTATTAGCTTGGTTAACTGTTTTAGAACAGTAGGAAACTGGATTTTCTTCTCCTTGATGATTGATCTGGGATAAAACTTCTCCTATAGTTGTAAAAGAGGCATTGGCTCATACTATTAACTGTTTATTTGAATCTGGATAAATAAGTATTGGAGCAGTCATAAGTTTCATCTTCTTGAATTGAAGGCTTTGATGCATTCTTCATTTCATAGGAAATGCAAGTTTCCTTTGAGGAGTTTAAAAAGGGTCCTGGATAATTGTGCAAAGTTGGTTATAGATCTTTGGTAATAAACCATCATCCCTAAAAACACTTGGATGTTCCTTTTATTTTTGGGCTCAGCTGTTTTCATTATAGATTCCAATTTGCTCTCCTGTGGTTTGAGGCTTTCCTGGTTTATAATATAACCAAGATGTTTCAATTTTATCTTGAAAGAGTGGCATTTATTAGCCTTCAAATTTAGATGATTTTTGGATAGCCTGTGGAACACCTCCCTTGGGTGATCTAATTGTTCATTAAAAGTCTTAGAGAACATTTATGTCATCCAGGTATTTTAGCACACAGGACATCTTTAGATTTAAAAGTATGTTATCCATAAGTTCTTTGGAATTTAGCTGGAGCATTACATAGTCCTTGTGGCATTCTGGTAGACTGGAAAAGTCCTTGAGGTGTTAGATGACGCTTTTTGCTGGTCCTCCTCAGGCAAGTCTATTTGCCAATAACCGCTCACTAATTCCATGGCACTAAAGTACTTTTCTCCGCCTAATCTCTCTAGTGTGTCTTATATACTAGGCAAAGTATAAACTTCTTTCCTAGTTATCACATTGAGACATCTGTAATCTATCATTACCTAGTTAGTCTTATCATTTTTCTCAACTATAAGGATTGGTGATGACCTTGGTGATTTATAGGGCTTGATAAATCCGGCTTCAAGTAACTTGTAAATTTTTTGATTAACTTCTGTATCACCAGCTTGTGACCTTCTTATTGTCCTGCTTTTGATGAGTAGATTGTCCCCTGTTTCAATGTTATGTAGTACATCCTTAGTAACTCCCAGATCATGTTCATTCTTGTAGAAGATGTGACTAAACTCATTAAAGAATCTAATATCTTTATCTTGGTCTTCCAAGGATTCACCAATTAACTGATCTCTCTGAATTACAGTGCATACTGATTTCTCAGGATTATCCTCAAGACTAATGTCCACAAATATTCCACAGGGTTTTACATCTAGTATCTCTGTATCTGCTATGATTTTTTAATTCCTATTATTTGGTTTCTTTTTATATCTATAGTAAATTCAGTGAGGTTCCCTAGTGATACCTCTAATGGCTTTTCTGTGCTGAACACCAGCACAGAGGCTACCCATAGCTCCTTGAGTGTTTTAAACTTGTGATTCACCAGATGTCTATGTGTTCCAGGAGATAGCTGTAATATTAGTCCAGTAGTGATGATCTTCTGATAGTATGCTGACTCTTTACTAGTTTATGACTCCTTATAGGGATTCCTTTATGACAGCTAATATTCTCTGGTAGATCTTTATCCTTTAAATATTCCTTGGTATAGTGAACTGGTATTATACCATCATCATCTATTATATTAGTATTCTTTCTTTTTGAGAGATCTGCTCCAATTTTTTTTTAACATGAGAACATTATTAGCCATGATAGTGATTATTACTTGTCCAAAATTGGCTGCGGCTAGGTACTGTGCCAAGAAGGACGTTCCCAGGAGAAATTTATAACCATCACTATCTAATAATATAGCTGGAGCACTTTTTTGCATGTTGCTAATTTGGAGAGGTAGAGAACTATAGGCTCCTAAAGCAGAGGTGACTTCATTCCCTGCTGTGCCAAACTTCTTATCACACTCTATGTTTTGGGCTAGTTTGATCTTCTTCCTGAGCCTGATAAAGATTATGTTTCCAGGTGCTCCTGAATCAACAACTGTGTTGACCTCAACCTTGTTTACCCATTAATCAATGTGAGAGCAGGCCAAGCCTTCTGGTATAGCAAAGATGTGCAGTTTTTGAGAATTGATCAAAGAAATTTTTCAGGTCTTTTACCAAAGATAGACTGAGTTTGACTAGGCTATCCATAGGGAACATTATAGAACCATGAATGAATAATGAATCAGGAAGGTCTTCACTGTCCATATTGGAAAATATACTTTCTGACTTAACTTTTGTGAGCATAGGTTTTTGCAACCTCTTTCTCAGCTTCCAACAGTTTTCTTGGGATATTTTTGTTGTGATCCAGTCACAGCAAGAATTTCCTGATTAGTATTATGTTAAATAGATTCATTAGTGAAGTCTGCATCTCCGTCAACATGAGACCTAAGTAGTTCAGGTTGCTCATCCTCACTGAGATTCTTCAAATCCTCTATACTACAGTCATTAAAAACATATAAATTATCAGCAAAGATAAATTGTTCCTTTATTAATTAGCTTGTCCTTTTCCCAAGGATGAAGGCTTGATATAGTGGACTTGGCATTGTTTTTTCTCTCAACAGTTGCTTCTCTTGTGCCCTCTTCTTTTAAAATTCTCACAGAAGTCTTTACCATACTCATATGTCCTTTTAGTAATATTTTAGTTTTAGCCAACTGGTGGAGGTAGGGGAAGATGTGTTTTTCTCAACTTTTTAGCAGACATCTGTTTCAAAATATCCTCTACCTTTACTTTAAGGGTGGTGAGTCTAAGGAAACTGGCTATATTGATAGGGTCTGTTTCAATAGCAAGAGTGTGGTTCATTGCTGAGGATAACTCAGGGAAAGGTCCTACAGCATGAGTCATAGCCGTTCTGCAACTCCTGCTGGAGAGAGACCAAGCACCTTTAAGTCTTTGGGCAATGACAAGGTATCTAGTGGCAAAGCCATCTAGGGTCTCATTGTCCTTAATCTCGATTTGTAGAAAAAGATCTCTTTGAGAATCTAGATATGCATTTGATCCAAATTGTTTAATCAAAATGTCTCTTACTCTAGAATGTGATACTCTTTCTCTGAACTTGGGGCCAAACAATGTTTTTATGGACCCCTTGTAGAGTGTTTAAGAGACCCATGGCTCTTTTAGAGTCAGGCACTCCTCTATACTCTGTATCAAACATTGATACATTATTATGTATACTATATTCTGGGCTATACGTTTAAGCAAGAGTTCTAGGTCAAAGAGCATCCCAACATGAAAACAATTTATACTCTTATCTATGGTTGGGATTGAGACCATGGTGGGAATCTGGGCTGGAAATGCCTTCAGTGGAGGAGGTGTCCAAATCACTAAATGCAGAGACTATTCTTCTTTTAGGTTTTCTCTTCTTCTCTTTTTTGGCCTTCTTAGCTTTATTATTTTTCTTCAAAGAGAGTTTGTTAGGGGTTTAGTAAGAGTCTTCACTATCAATCAAAACAACTATGGGGATAGTAGTAGATTTAGAGAACTGTTCCAAGTGGTGTAATATGTGAAAATTTTGAGATTCATGAACTTGGTGTGACTCCTCTTGATGAACTAATCTGTCTTTGATCTCTTCTACCTCTTTTGTGAGAGAAGTGATATTCTCAATGTGTCCAATAGCTTCTATATTATTGTATTGGGCCTAGAATCTACACTACTTTTTACTTGGGGAAATTCCAGAGTGATCTCAGTAGTCTCAACTTGGTAGGCTCTATTTTCTCTCTTGAGCTCATCCAGTTGGCCTTGGAAGGGTTTGAGCATCTCAGCTATTTCAGCTTTAGATAAATTCTTACCTTTGGTGTCTTCAGGATCAAGATCTATGATTTGGCAGGCACTTCCTTTTCAACCACAAGGATATCTAGTATTTTACTAATGGATTCTATCTTAAAACTCAGCTTCTGAAGTTTAGAACTTCTACAGGAGTCAAGGAGTAATATTGCTTTTTCAATAGACATGAGGCCATTTCAAAGGAATTCCAACCTCTTGTTCACCGCTTGAAGCCATGCCTCACTGAAACCTTTGCTGCCTAATCCATGGATTAGGTGCTCCTGAATAGTTAGATCTAAGTTCCCCATAGTGTGGTCATAGGTTTGGGCTACATCATATACTTTTTTATTTACCTGGTTGATGCAATCTGTAAGATGGTCCAGATTGTGGAGGACTGAATCTTTAATAGAAGCTACATCATGTTGTAGACACAACTGTTTGCTGATAACATTCTCAATTTCCAACTTATACCAGGCTAGGGTCTGAGCAGTACAATGTAACCCAACATTTAGATAGTTGGACATCATTTTTCTAAGCTTAGTATTGGTATTAATACCAGCATACAACTGTTTTAAAGTGAGGTCCAATCTGGCCTTAATGACATTGATGCCTTCTCCAGTGGGATCTTCACAAATTACAGAAAATTCTTGATTAATGGTGTTATTAAAGGTTCCACTTGACAATTTTTCCAAGGCTTCACTATAAGTTTCCTTAGTTTGAAGGAGATCCGCATAGCAGGAGACTAGTAGATCAATTTCACTAGGAAGTGGTACCTCATTGGGGTTTTTTATTCCTGATTGCACAAAGTTGTGTTTGAGGTTTCTCAGGTTTCCTACTTTGTGAAATAGTTCTCCCATCTCCTTGGATAAGTTGTATTTGGAGTCCACATTTCTGAGGGTATCAAAGGCAGCCATCTCAGCAAGTTGGTCCTTAAGGGCATCATATTGGTTTAATACACTTTTGTTGTCCTATTTGTCTTATTATTTAGCTACTACCCCTGTAGTGAGCACTAATGCAAAACTTCCAAAGAGATGTTTGCTTGCAGGATTTGGTCTGGAGGTGGTCACTAGTATGGAGACTAGCACTAAGGTTCTCTTTGGTGGTAAGTTCTTGTTTGGCTAGTTATAGCTATGAGTTTTCTTATATTGTTTATGTTTAGTCTTAGGTCAAGACTTAATTCTAGTAAAGAAGTAAGGCTTAAGAGCAACAATGGCAGATTTAGAGACAAAATTATTGTTGTTATTTTTGGGAAAAGAGAGGGGTTTATATAGTTGAAGGGAAGGGTATTTTAGACTTTAAAGATATTTATAAGGTAATAGTTGAAGTCTTAAGTGCCCTAGTCCTAGTAGTACTATAATATAGTAATTATTAAAGCATCTCATCATTGTCTTGATTTCAACCAGTCTTGAGTATTATAGATTTAAAAGTAATATTGATGAGGATGCTTAATTGAATAAGCCATCATTGTTACTTGGGTTGCTATCTATTAAGTTTAGCTGTAATTATACTAGTTGATAAGATATAGCCTAGATTAAGGTAAATTATCCTAGTAAATAGGAAGGAATTCTTGCCAAGAATTAAGATAATTGCAGGGTCTTGGCAAGAATTATGCTTTTTGGGATTCCTTGCTAATAATTGAACATGTTGGGGTTCTTTGCAAGAGCATGCTTGTATTAGTAATCATTTGAAGTTTTGGTTGATGGATGTACTATCTGATAGTATTTTATGTTGTTGCCCAGAATATTAATTGGCTGCATTCTCACCAAGTCTGTTGCTCTATATAAGGTATTGTAAAATAGGATTGGATTTAATTGCCTTTGATTGGAATATACTAGTTATAACTAATTAATATATATATATATTATTATTACTTTTCTCGGGCCATTATCAAGGTGATCAAGGATTATAGCCAAAAATTTGTCTGCTTAGGGATTCTTGGTAAGTATTAATCTTTATTAATGGGTTAATTATAAAATGGATTAATTATTTGGATTATCTAATCCTTATTAGAAACTTAGAACAAAAGTTTAACTTATTGCCTGTGTCTAATCCATTACTGTACTATTAAGTATAGTCACATAATCTGGTCATAATATCTACAAATAATCACAAGTTTAGCTTGTGAATATTCCACAATTAGCTAATTCACCAACAAGTTAATCCTCAATTTTTACTAATTGACAATGCTACCAATTCTATTGGTAGGATCCTAGACAAGTTCAATTATCTTTTGGGAATCATAGAATTGCTAACAACTTCTTATTAACCTGAATCCAGTGGAACAGTAGAACAAGTCAATGCCACTCTAGAATAGTACTTAGAAAATCATTGATAGACAAACCTAGTGATTGTAATATTTTTCTATAAATGGCTGTCTTTTGTTACAATATAAGTCAATACTTCTTCACAAAAACATATTGCTTTTCAACTATTGTTTGGCCCAAAACCAGCCCTAACACAATTGTTGTACACCTGACTAAGTATTTTCAAAATCTAATTTCTTATATGTATAACTTCCACAGAGATGCTTGCTTTATGGGCTTTGGTCTTGAGGTGGTCGCTAGTATGAAGACTAGTACCAAGGTTCTCTTCTGTGGTAAGTTTACTTTTTGTGGCTAGTTAGCTATAGGTTTCCTTGTAGACTTTATGTTAGTCTTGGATTAAGACTTAACTTTAGTAAGAAGTAAGAATATAGAGCAGCTGGTGGCAGTTTTAAGAGAGAATTTAATTCTGTTTATTTTAGGGAAAGTAAGGGGGTTTATATAGTTGAAGGGAAGGGGAATCTAGGCTTTGAAATATTAAGTGAATTACTGGGTTGAAGCCTTAAGTTCCTTAGCCCTAGTAGTACTATAACATAGTTTTTGTCTAAGCATCTTTTCATTATCTTAATTTTAGCCAGTCTTGAGCATTTGAGATTTGGGTGTAATCTTGTTAAGGAAGTTTATAGGAATAAGCCATCTTAGGTACTTGAGTTGCCATCCTTTAGGTTTGACTGAAATAATATTTGTTGATAAGATATAGCCTAAATTTAAGGTATAATCATCCTAGTGTTTAGGAGAGAGTTCTTGTTGAGAATTTGACTAAAGGCAGAGTCTTGGCAAAAGTCAAGCTTGTCAAGAGTTCTTGCTAAGAATCAAACACTAGTGTTCCTTGCCAAGGGCGTGCTTGTAATTAGTAATTGTTCAATTTTGGTTGTTAGGTATCCTTTTTAATTAGGTTCTTGCCAAGAATAGGCAATTGGCTGCATCCTTGCAACTTCTGTCTCCTGTATAATCTATTAGTGAAATAGGATTGGACTTAAATAACTTTTTATCAGAATAATCTTAATTTATGTTAATAGAATATAAAAAAAGTATTATTTTGCCTAAGACAATTATTGAATCAATTGAGTATTGGACTCTGTTAAATGGTTAGATATATAAGATGATTAAATTATCTGGATTATATAATCCTTACCAGTAATTTAGAACAAAGGCTCAAATTATTACCTGTGTCTAAGCCATTATTGTATTATTGACTATAGTCACATAGGCTTATCATAATACATAGAAAGAAGCACAAGTGTAGCTTGTTATTATTTCTACTTCATGATAACCTAAAACAGCCTCTGATACTTTGGTCAATTTGAAATATTCACAGGCTACACTTGTGCATATTTCTTAACATTATTATCAGCCTATGTAATTATAATAAATAGTAAGTAAATGGCTTAGACACAGGCAATAATTAGAGCCTTTGTTCTATCTAACTAATAAGGATAAATAATCCAATTAATTGATCCATCTAATGCATCTAACCATTTAATAGAGGAGATAATTAACTGCTGTAATGATCAGTTAGGACGAAAATAATACATGGTTTTTTATTGATTATTTAATGATAATGATGATCATTCTGATCAAAGGTACTTAAATCCAATCTAATTTTACTAGATAATTATTATAGATTTGGACTTGGCAAGGATGTAGCTAATTACCTATTCTTGGCAAGAACCTAATTATTATCAACTAAATCTCAAACAATCACTAATTACAAACATGCTCTCAGCAAGGAATATCAATGAGTTCAATTCTTGGCAAGAACACACAACAAGCTCAATTCTTGCCAATTCCCTGCTCTTATTTAAATTCTCAACAAGAACTCCCTCCTATTTACTAGGATGATTATACCTTGAGTCTAGGTTAACTCTTATCAACTAATGTTATTCCAGTCAAACCTAAAGGACAACAACCCAAGTACCTAGGATGGCTTTTTCTTATAAGCATCCTTAACAAGATTACACCAAAATCCTAAATACTCAAGACTGGTTAAAATCAAGGTAATAATAAGATGCTTTGATAATTACTATGTTATGGTACTACTAAGACTAGGGAACTCAAGTCTTCAACACAGTACCTCACTAAATATTTCAAAGCCTAGATTCCCCTTCCCTTTAAATATAAAACCCCCCTTATTTACCTCAAGTAAACACATAATTTCTTTCTTCAATTAGCAACAGCTATCCCTGAATTCTATTAAAAGTTAAGTCTTAATCTAAGACTGACATAAGGATTATACAGCTAGAACTAGCTAGAAACTGAAAACTATCCACAGAAGAGAACCTTTTATAATAGTCTTTATACTAGTGACCACACTAAGACCAAGTCCATTAAGCAAGCATCTCTGTGGAAGTTTCACATTCAGCTTACAGACTAAGCCTAGTCCAATTTACTCTCAAAGATAATATTATTTCACAATATAGAAAATAATTTCAGACAACTCTTGGGATCTTTCTCTGTTGTAAAAAATCAATGCTATGTCATTATAAAGGTCTTGGTAGAAAGAATAGATTATCCACCCTATTAAACAAGCTAATGAGATTAAAAGAGAAAACCGGAGAATATCACTATAGTATAAAAATAGCTCCACTGGCTGCTTTTGATAAAGTTTACTCTCAATACATAATAAAAATACTAGTTTAAATAATATAAAAAAAGAACTTTAAAAGTAAAGATATATAGACTAAGGCCAAAAAAATTATTCTAAAGTAATAAAAAGGTTCTACTTGAAAAGAAATCCCACCTTCCCAATCCAAGCCAAGATCAAGTCTTGACAAATATTGGGCACCAGATCCACAATCTCCTTACTTTTGTTTACAGACTGATCATTAGCCCATAATGATAGGAACATATTTCTTCTTGGGATCCTTATCCAATATGTTCAAATTTCTACATGGGTAAATCTATTCTTTTGAGTAAACAAGTAAGGACTACAATGGTTGCTAATTATTATCAACATACAGGAGGAGACAAAGAGGATTACTTACTATAGGAAGCTCAATCTTAGTTCTCTAAAGATGCTAATCAATAATGACTTTGTACAATAAGAGAAACATCCAGCCAAAGTTAGACAGTCTAATGCAAATTCCTTAAATAAGGTATGGTCCTCTTGAAGTCACTTGAGAAGCATTTACAGCTTTAAGGACTATTCCCTGCAATTAAGGCTTGTCCCCCTCCCAATACATGGCTGGGAGATAACATGATAAAAAAGTGACCAATGGTACACATAAATTTCATGATATGATAATAGTATTACAAAGTCAGTAACTCAATAGCCTAGCTAGTCAGACTAATTATCTGTTATGTGCAGTCAATTTAACTGTGAGAGTGCATTTCAAGGATAGGTTTAATTAGAAGATTTTTACTTAATCTAATAGTTGAAACATTTTTGCTAGAAATGGAAAAGGTCTAACCTAATGTGTAGTCTATAGTCACAGGACTATCTAAACTTTGAGTCTCAATATCCTATCAAATAATTTGTGATGAAATTAATACTAACTATCAAAGGCTCCCATGGCATGATAAACAGATCAATTTTAACTCTTACTTTAGAGTTACATAACTTGAGATACTTACTAAAAAGGAACATAAATTTCAAAAATATGTCCTCATGTATCAGAATAAAAGCATAAAAGACTAATATTTAATCATCCTCTAGTCTGATAAGACCACAAAGGGATAAAAAACCCTCTCAACTACATGATTATCATACAAACTTGGAGGCTCATTCTAGATTGCCTCCCATTGATCAACTGGCAGACAATAACAATCTTTCTCACTATAGAGGGTTATACCCACCTGTCCCCACTAAGTAAGTAGCATTAGGTCTCTACTGCTCTTCCACTGCCTCTACTTTGTCCAGTATCAATCAATGGAAAGCATAAACCATGAGATTTGTCATTTCCTCATTATGAGTCCCTATACACAACCTTTCCCCTCTGGGACCCTCTCAATGGCTTCCTTCTATAAAGTCAAGGAAAAACAAGGAAATGGAGAATTTGCAGTTTGGTTGACATCCTCATTCTCCTGAATCAACTTATTAGTATTAGCAACAAACTAAGCAATTGTTGAACCATCAGAATAAATTGACATTCTTGAAATAAAAAAAAATCAATTGGATACTCTCCAAGAATATTGCTGATATATGCCAATACTAATTCACCCTATCAACTAATCATGAGAGAGGAATGTGAAGTATATTCAAATTACACTTTTGGTATTTTTGGCTATTATGATCAGTCTATAAGGCTGTAATATATGGCCACTATTATACTATACTTGTTTAGACAAAGGTAATTAATCAAGCCTTTATTTCATAAATCACTATACAAATTAAATTCATTTACCCTGCAACTTACTTAAGCCATTTATATAGATCTAGTCCTTTATGAACAATCCATACTCAACAAAAATTTATATTCAAATTAATAATTGGCACAGGAGAAACAATACTAAGGATGATTCAATAAATCACAAATACATAATAATATCAAAGATACTTAATTTCTAACATATTACTAATTATATTATAAAGAACAATGGTCTTGCCAAGTTTACAGCCAAAGACATGTTTTAAACCTAATCAAATGGACCTATAATAGACTAGAATGAAGGACATAAGCCCAATTAATAAGGCCTCAACCAACCTAATCTTAAACAATTAATATTAACAAACAAAAATCAGCAACTACTCAACATAAGTCTGATTTTTGATGAACCCAGATTAGTACTTCAAAACAAAATATACACAACATTACTGAGATGATTATACCTTGATTCTAGGCCAAATACTTGTCACAACATTATCCCTGACAAACCTAGGAGATGATAATCCAAGTACTTACACTGGCCTATCTTTATAAACATCCTGAAATAAAATTACACCTAAAACATAAACTAACCAAGACAGATTAATAATAAGTAACTAATAGATACTTTATCAACTACTATGATATAGTACTACTAGAGTTAGATACTTTGGACTTTTACCTAGTACCTTGTCAATATTTTCAGAGCCTAGATTCTTATTTCCTTCACCCATATAAACCCTAGCTTTTCAACTAGAAAAATGAATAAAAAACTATTCTTCCCTGCTATTGCTGCTCTTGAATTTACTTCTATAAAGGACTTTTTTTTAATAAAAAAATTCAAGACTTTACTAAAAGCCTCATAAGATAACCCTCATAGAACAATATTACTAGTATATTATACTATTAAATCTGTCCTGACCTGCAGTTGCATCTTTGTGGTATTCTCACAATGGTCATAATTGATTTTGATATCCTTAGAATACATAATTAGATGACAAAATTCAAAGTACTGAAATAACTTCATTTGATGTAAAAAAATAGAACTAGTATATAACTTATTGTTTGTTACCATTTTTAATCTTTTTATGAAATACATTGAAAAAAAAAAAATTTGATACAATTAGCTCTTATAACAAAGATACCCCAGTCGAGCAATCTACAAAAAAAGTTGCATAACTAAAAATTCTGGCGTAATGAAATGAAGTTTATAATTTAAGTATGAATATTTTAAATGGCCTGGTTGTTCAGTGAAGCTGACTGCAAAACGTTATCTTCTACGGAGTTGAAAGAGAAAACCAACTAATGCTAAAACTAATAGCGAAATAACCATTAACCAAACATTGGTGTTAGTGGGAACAATGTTACTACCACTTTTTAAAGAAATAATGTAATAACTGAAACCGGTTAAGGCAAACATATCAACGCCAAACATTGTCAAGGTAGACCCAATAAGCGCAGTTGCAATTGCTACCAAGAATCTGGAGAAGAAGAGAGTGAGCAATGCAAATACTACTACAAAGCATATGGTAAGAATCAACTGGTTTTGGTGCTCAGACAGCACATTTGTTTGAATAATCAAATTAGCCAAAGCATATCCGAGAAGACCACCAAGTACAGCAAGCCCAATCTGGTAACAACATAAGGCAGTGATACCACCAAGCAAGGCAATAATTGAACAGACAATATACAGAGTTAACTTTGTTGAGTCAGAGGCAGTATCAAGATCAACAAAAAACCTTGCAACAACAAAGGATAAAATACCAAACAATAACGTTCCGCCAAGAAATAGAATTAACTTTAAAAATGATTCCCCTGAAAACACAAATATCAAGCCAACAATGGTAGAAACAACACCGATAATTATACGAGTGGTGTCTGAAAAAGGGACTAAGTCATAGTAAGTTGAATTGCTATCAGACGCGCATACTGACAACAAGCTTGCTAATACTAACAAAAATTGTGAGAAATAAACTCTAGGATTCCGATAACTTGCAAACATTTTGATATGATTCTTAGTACCAGTAACTATCTATTTATATTTACTATTATATCAACCTTTTGCGGATAAAGGCCAACAGGCTGGCCCTGATTTTTCCGTCATCGAAATCTGAATTTCATATCTCGGCATATCTTTTGCACTTTGTCTAATGAAGCCAGCCATTTGACTTATTCATCATAATATTTTACTTTGCTTTCAGATTCGATTGAAATTCAATTAATTTTTGTGGATTTTGTTGCGTCCGGAAAAGGTTATATGTTACTTGTTAGTTTTTATTTTCTCCGATGAGGATCTTTTATTTGAACTTACCATAATTTGATTTGTTAAAGCCACCACTATTTTTTTTTTGTTAATATTTGGTTTGCTGAGAATACAATGATTTTATTTATGGTGCGTTCTAGGATCCATTAGTGAATAGTATCATATTCTTGTAGAAACAATAGTTAATTTCAAACTCGATAATTTCTTAATCTATAAAATTTAATTCAAATGATTATAAATCTTGCTATCTTCTTGCGGATAAATATTTTTTTGATTTTACAATTAATATTCGACCGAGTAAGTAGATTAGTAATAATTTTACCAGAGCGTATCTCACGAAGATCGATTAACCATCTAAATATTCGGGCAAAATCTAATAATGAGTTTCATAATTTATCCACTTACAACTCACCCAATTCTCATAATATATGGCCCATTTTTTAGTGAAAAATAAACGTTTGGATGGATCGGAAGACGTATAGTTGAACCTCTCCGTAAGCAAGAGTAATGAAATATATTTCACTATTTAGGATTTATTGTTCGTTGACAAGTTTTCTTAATGATTTTCGGTTTTCTTAAAATTAGGTTGACTGAAAAGGCCGCTTTTTTGATCTAGATGCAGTAGAATTCCTATACAAGAGAAAAAAAAATAGAAATGATTTATTCTTAACCGAGGAATTGAAATAAGCCAATGAAGTTACTTGATACACTAAAATAATCAATTAATGAACGTTTCGTATTCTCTGTGGCACTTCTAATAACCTTCGATGACTTTCGATAGAATTTTGTTTTCTCACATTCAATGACCCTCGATAACGTTCCCCAACAAAATGAAAAAATTTCAACTTAGACCCAAATCACTTGATTCTGCTCACCTTCTCTTTTCAATTCAGATTTACTAAAATAAAAAAAAAATAAAAAAAATCTCAAATTCAAAAATCCAAAAAAAAATTCGAAAGGTGTGCAAAATTGATTTTCAGTTTCTTATTTCAAAATTTAGTATGGAACAAGAAATAGAATCCCATATGTCCAAACTGGTTGCCGCTGCCGTTACATTGTTGGCCCCTTCTGGTCTTCTGCAAACCAATTCTATTATAATAGAGGCTACACCCCCTCCTTTTGTTACTGTCTCAAGTTCTGGTTTTTATCCTCCACCTAATTTGTTTATGCCTAATTTTGTAGGTCATCCACAACACCCAAATCCAAGCACTGTTAATCTTCCCTATAATTATTTTGGGTTGCACATGGTTATGGTTCTGCATCCCTATATGAATTTGGGTCCTGTTTGTTATTCTCTGCCCAGTTTTTTCATGCCCATGACAGTCCTTCCATCTCCATACCAGTATCCTAGTCAGTATATATATCCTCAGGCAAGATCTCCCATGGTTTGCAATCCAGATTCAATCCAAAACATACCTCACAAAGCTCCTGGTAGTCCTTCTATCCATTCCAATTTGCCTCACAGTTTGAAATCATAAGGCATACCTCAAAAAGCTTATGGTGGTCCTTCTATCCATTCCAATTTGCCTAACAGTTCAAAATTGTCATAAAACATTCCTCACAAAACTCCTGGTAGTCCTTCTATTTTTTTTGATTTGCCTCACAGTTTTCTATCATCACAAAACATACCTCACAAATCTCCTGATGGTCCTTATATTCATTCCAATTTGCCTCACAGTTTAAAATGAGTACCTTCTCTATTCAGCAAATACCTATTCCTAAATGTTCCATTCCTAAATAGTCCATTCCAAAAATGTTCCATTCCTAAAAACAACTTATGTTCCATTCCAAAATGTTCCATTACTAAATTGTAATATTCATAAGATAATTTTTCAAAAAAATTAATCAAAAAACTAATAAGCTATTAAATAGTCCCAAATTAAATTTTATATAAATAAACATAACAAATAAACTAAATAGAATATAGAATAAAAAATATTAATTAATAAAAAAATTAACAGAATCAAAAGATACTATTATGCCAAATTTATGGTTAAAAAACAGCCAGTCAAGTGTAAGAAACCTACTATTTTTAATGGAAATTACTTAATAAACCAAAAAAAACTAAAAAAATACCAAAGCAAGATATATTAAACACTAAGCTAAAATTGTCTTTATTTAGAAAATAAAAGAAGGAAAAAACTAAAGATCAGTGCCCATGAGGGCAAGAGCAATTCCTTCAAGATGAACGAGAATGTCAACACTGTGGCAAAATTCTTTGGCCTTCTTGGTCACATTATTGAACTTGGCCTGCTTACCCTTTCTGGGGTGGGTAGTAGACTTATTCTGAGCCAGGTCAAGAAGGAGATTTGCAGTATTTCTCTGCTCTTCTTGAAGGAACTCAAAGAAATTCTCATATGTAGGCTTCTTTTTACCAACCAACTTCTGGATCTTGCTATGCCAAGATTCTAGGGAGGAAGTGGTTCTCATATCACCATCTTTGAGGAATTTGTGCTGGTTCCAGATGATTCTATTGGTATGGCCACCTCTTCTGGATCTAACTACAGACCCAATCTATACTTTCTCAAAGTACTCAATAAATGGCTTCCAGATAGCCTCATTGTTCACAAAGTGGTCAGTTCTCATAAGCTTAGAGTAGCATGAGGACACCTCATTCTCTCTGATAAAGGCCAAAGCAGAGAACATATTAAAGTTCAATCTGAAATCATATTGGATATTGAGCTTAACCTTATCATGGAGATCATGGATGCTTTCCATATTTCTTTGTAGACAGTGAAAAAAGTGGAAAAAGCACCCATGAGGTGCCCCCTTGAAAACATGAACAAAGGCATTAGCCTGAGCAATCTCAAAGTCTACTAGTAGATTCTTATAGTAGGGCATGGCAGAGCAGGGATTGGATAAGGAAGGGGACTGGACACCCTGACTTCTAGTTGGATTGTAGCTGGGATTCTTTTCAAGGAACTCATTGACTTGCTCATCAATGTAGTGCTTGAGATTGGTCAGGCATCAAGTATACATCTCCTCAGTGGCACTGGACATGAGGAAGTACACCATTGTGAGAGTCTGGACCCCATACTGAATGTGGATCACCCAGAATTGTTGGAAGATGGCAGAGCAGACATAAAAGGTTGCATCTGCCAACCACTGATGACACTTGAGGAGGTTGGTCAGATTGTTCTTGGTGGCATAGCATACAATTCTTGACTCCCCAGCCCCAGTATCAAAGAGCAGGAACTTGAGGCCTTCCTTGGTAAATTGCAGCTCCTTATTTACATCCAGGGTCAACAAGCTAGTGGCCTTGCTACCCTTATCCTTTCTCTTTCTTCTGGTATTAGAGAAGTAGGAGTTAAGAGTTCTTGATGAGCTCACCATCTGACTTTGGATTCTGTCAAGATGGGCTTTGGCGTCAGTGATCATCTTTTGGGAGATGATAGCCCCTTTATGAGGCTCCTGTTGTCTAAGGAACCACTTAAGGAGCATATCCAGGATGTCACCAGGGGCAGGATGGTAGTGGGTTTAAGGAGTGAGCTCATAGATTTCAGTAAACCCAGTTGTTCTGAGTCTAGCCTTATACCCCTTCTTTCTGCATCTGAAGTGATGGATGGAGACATCTCTCTTAGGGTCGTCATATGTATAGACATGGCCCTCATAGACAAAAGCAGCCTTCCCCTTTTTAGACATGATAGGGAAGGCAGGGGGGAGCTCATTGGGTGGTCTAAACTCCCCATCAATATTACAGAAGTTGTTGATTTTATACAGATCAAAAACAGGGTGTTTTTTAACCTGAGGAGGAGGGGAATTGACATCTTCATGGCTGGATCCAGACAGGGCTTCTTCATCATCATTGCTGCTTTCTTTTTCCTCATCTGAGGTGGTATCTTCATCATCTTCTACATAGTTTTCATCTTCTTCACTAAGATATTCCCCTTCATGGTTGACTTCTTTTTCTTGATGAGGAACAGCCTTCTCAGGCTCAAGGATCACTTCCTCTTCTTGGTGAACTTCATCATCATCTTCTTCTTCTTGGTGGACTTCCTTTTGCTTCTTAGGGGTCTTCTTTTGAGGAGTCTTCTTCTGCTTTCTGGGAGTGGAGGTAGAAGAAACAGGCTGAGAGGAACTTTCCTTATCTCCTTTGCTAGTAGATCTAGTAACTCTTTTCATTGTTTGTAGTTGTTGATTAAGCTTGGTTATGGTTTGATATGAGTTTGATATTTTTTTGGTAAAATTTGAATTTTTGGAATGGAACGTTTTGGAATGGAACATTTATACCCTTTTCATATTGAGAACATATAAACTTTGAGCTTATCCTTATTTAGGATAGTTAAAAGATATTTTCAATTTTAAGTTCATATCAGGAATTTCAGAATAAGCCATTTTGGAATGGAACGTTTTAAATATTTTATTAGTAGTATCATATTAAAAAAAACCTTATTTTAGTATAGCTCAAAATCACTTTTTAGGTAAAGTGTATATTTAAAACTTTTTAATTTTAGTATGATTTCTGATATAAAATTACTAGTAAATTAGATAATAAACTAGCCTTTCTTTTCCTAGAAGGATAGCCAATACTATTGTCTGTAGAAGAAGTTTTACTAGTAGAGAGTGATTTAAAATATATGAGGATAGACTAATATAGGTTGAATCTTAATTAAATTTTGTAATGGAATTTTTGGAATAGAACATTTTGGAATGGACCATTTTTATTCTATTTAATTATTTAACAGTAATAATCTGTTTCAATATTTCTGGAAATTTAATAATAGACTTAGTAATCAAACATTCAGAATGGACCATTTTGGAATGGACCATTAAGTAAGACTTAGAAAAACTTGGAGTTTTTTAAAAATTTCTTATTTTTTTTGATTTTTTTTTCTAAAAAAATGTTCCATTCCATAAAATTTTGGAATGGAACGTTTTGGAATGGACTATTTTGTAATAGAGAAGGTACCCTTTAAAATTATCACAAAACATACCTCACATAGCTCCTGGTGATCCTTCTTTTCACTATAGTTTACCTACAGTTTAAAAATTATCACAGCACACACCCCATAAAGCTCCTGGTGGTCCTTCACACATTTTCAATCTTCACACCAGTTTAAAATTATCACAACACACATCTTAAAAAGTTCCTGGTAGTCCTTCAAACATTAAAGATTTTCACACCAGTTCAAAATTGTCACAACACACACCTTATAAAGCTTCTGGTAGTACTTCACAAATTTCCGATTTTCACACCAGTTTAAAATTGTCACAATACACACCTCTCAAAGCTTCTGATGATCCTTCAAACATTTCAGATTTTCACCCCAGTTCTAAGTTGTCATATATCTTATTAATACTGTTTTAACGTTTTTCCCAGAACACTCTTGCTATATTCAATAAAATCAGTCCCTCATCATCTAAATTTTTACATAAGCCTAGTTTTTTAGATAGTTTTTCTAATTATTTAGTTGAGACTTCCACCTCAACATCTTTGCTAATAGATAGAAACCCCCAAACTAATTTAAATCTAGTTCATCCAACTTACATGTCTCTACCCCAGCCTGGCATTAATCCTTCTATTACACCTACTCCTCCTCAAAAATTTTTATCAACAAGTAATCATAGTGGTACTCAAAAATCTGTTTTTCCACTTGAACTCACTCCCAAAAAAAGAAAATCAACTATCAATAAAAGAAAAGCCCATTACTGAAAGGGTGAAAACAAATCGACTAGTAACCTAATATTAAACAAAAAATATGCCCCTGGTGTATTGTTGGGAGATGAATATACACCCCAGTCAATCCTTGAGGCATCAAAGAAATTTCTAGAAGCAGAAGGTTATGAGGATCATACATGGCTTTTTTTAATTATCAGTTTCTCCTTCACTTCTCCAGATAAAACCAATAAGTGTTCTAAGTCTTTATTTTTGTTCTTAATAGAAAATCATTTTTCTTATTAGTTTTTTATAATCAATTCTATATTAAATATTTCAAAATAAACTGTTTAAATATACTGCTTCATTCTAATCAGTGTGAAAATCTGAGCCTTTACTTGATAGTAATATACTAACATTATCCTTCTATCAGAAAACATTCAAAACCTAAGGCTGCTGTTTCTGTCTCTGGTTAAAATTAAAATTGGAAACAATATACCATAGCACAAAGGCAAATTTCAGATAAGTTACAAGAAGGATATACTGTCAAAGAAACAAATACTATTTCTGGTGTACATTCATCAACATTATACAGATAAGAAAAAAAGCTCAGCTAGGTCCATTAGACAACCCCAATAATGAGTTCAAAAGGTGCACACTACAATGCCCCCTAACTGATGATGCCTGTCTTTTATTCATTGATGTTTTTGTTGATGATGGCTAAGTAATAACTGGGGCTAATCTAAAGGATTGATTCAGAACTTTTTTTCAACTATAAAAAGAAGGAGATATAAGTACTTTAAAACTTGAGGATCAGATGGATGGCTCTGCAACTTCAAAGACTGGTTGTGGGGAGCTCCTCTAATACCTAATACATTTGCTTGATTGCTTCTTTAACCTGTTTTTGAGATACTGTTGATAAGTGTTTGTGTTTTTTATATATGATGCAGTGGAGTATCTTTCTTCTCTCTTCTTCCATACTTTCATAAATGTTACTAACTGCTTGGTTAACTGCCCTCATTTCAGCTTGAAAGACATCTACTAGTATGTCCTTGGATAGATCATCCTCTCTGAGTACTAACCTGATACTCCTATAGTACATAATTGTATATAAACTTAGTTCTGTTTCCTTTTAGAGTTGTTTGTTAAAAGTACTTTATTGAATATTTTATTTAAACTTTTTTAAATCAAGATGAATAAGTTTAAAATTCAAAAGCTACACTTGTGCCTAATTTTTAAATATTATTATTAGCCTATGTGACTATAAATGAAAGTACAATAATGGCTAAGACACAGGAAATAATTTAAGCCTTTGTTCTTAATTACCAATAAGGATAAAATAATCCAATTAATTAATCCATTTTATATTTAACCATCCAATAGAGACCAATGCTATCCAAGAAACTGTGCGTAGACAAATCCTTGGCAAGAATTCTCAATTACCTTAATTATTGGCTTGAGAAATATAATACATTTTATATATTTATAGTTTATTATTATAATATAGAAAATCTGATTAAAGGCATCTAAATTCGATCCTATTTTACTAATATATTATATGGAGATATGTACTTAGCAAGAATGCAGCCAATTATCTATTAACAACAAGAACCTATAATACTAATTAAAATAGGACATCTATTACCCAAATTTCAAACAATCAATATTAAAAAGTATGCTCTTGGCAAAGGACACCAATATTTTATTCTTAGCAAAAACTCTTGAAAAGACCCTGGTTATTCAAATTTTTGGCAAGAACTCTCTCCTATTTACTAGTATGATTATACCTTGAGTCTAGGCCAATATTATCAACAAATGTTATTTCAGTCAAACCTGAGAGATGGCGACCCAAGTAACTATAATGGATTATTACTATAAGCATCCTCAACAAGATAACACCTAAATCCCAAATACTCAAGACTGGTCAAATTTAAGATAATGATAAGATGCTTTTATAATTGCTATGTTATAGTACTTCTGGGACTAGGGCACCTAATACTTCAACCCATTACCTCACTAGTATTTTAAATCCTAGATTCCCTTTCCCTTTAATATTAAACTCCCCTATTTCCTCAAAATAAACACAAAATTAATTTCTTCTCTTACTTGCCATTGCTGCTCAGATTCTCTACTTCTTACTAGAGCTAAGTCTTTGTCTAAGACTAAACATAAAGAATACAAGAGAACTTATAGCTAGAACTAGCTACAAAACAAACTCTACAGAAAAGAACCTTATTACTAGTCTTCATTCCATTGACTTTTTCAAGACCAAAGCACAAAAAAGGCATCTCTGTAGAAATTTTACAACTACTATCCTTCTTTTTACTGAGTTCTTTCTTAAGCACGGTTCTCTGGACTTGGTTGAATCTCTTTTCAGTCATCAAGTCCTCATCAGTTTTTTTCTGGTTGTTTCATTGTTATGCAAAATCTTGCTTCTTTTGATCCTCTTTTGGTTTACATATATTGGTATGTCTTCTACTGAGTTTTCATGGTATTCAAGATCACTATGGTTTCCACCTTATTATAAGGTATTTCATCTTCAAGTATATGGACAAAGTCAAAACGCTTGACCTCTTGATTTCCTTTTGAGCCATTTAGGCTTCTTTTGAGGCTCTTTTCTCATTTTTTTTTATTGGAAAGCTTAGTCAATGAAATTACTCATAATTAGAGTGAGCTCTAGATATCATTTCTTACTATAGCACTTCCTATTGATTCTTATTTGCTGCGCTTTTTTCCTATAGACGTTTAAATGTCATTCTTGATTGGGTCAAGCCTTAGATCCTCCTATGAAAACTTGTTCTAAAAGTACTTCTTCTCATACCAACTTGAAAAAAGAGATTAAGTGACTTCACTTGCCCTTAAAATTTCCTATTCTTTTATAGATGGTAAGTAAAGATAATATCTTGCTTTTTTTTAGTGAACTCTAATTATGATTTCATATAGTAACTTCCTAAATTTCTTGTGCTCTGTACAATTCATCTTCTTTACTCATATTTGGCATGAAATTTTCTCCTCAAGGCATCTCAATCTGTACCTTAATTGATCTTGTTTTCTGAAGCATTGAACTTTCTATTTCACGTCCTTCTTTAGTATATCATCTTTTTGTAAGTTTCTTTTATTCTTCAGACATCTCTTATGCCCCTCAGACTTAAACTCCTGCTAAGTCTGCATACTGAGATTAGCTTCTCTTATTTTAATCCTTAAAGAATAGATGATCAGTCTATCTTCCTATTCAATTTTTTATAAGGCTGTCTCTTATTGACCTTGAGCCTTGTAAACATATTGCTCCTGGTGATGGCCAGTCACATTAAGCTTATTTCCAAACAGAATCCTTGTTTTTTTTCAAGCAGATCAGAGTTCTTCATTTTAAATTTCTTCAGATGGCATATTATTAGTACTGTAGTCTCTGTGATGAGACATCAACTTTCCATCCATTTACTTCTTTAATAAACATCTTACCTGATCTGCTATCTTCCTATTATCCTAATCTTATCTCAAAAACCTAGACCTGTTACACTAGTACAAAATTGTCCATTCCAAAGTGCATATGAAATCAAGAGCGCTGACAGCTAGATTGGAAAAATTGAAGAATGAGTTTCATCAACTTTGTTAAGAGGAAGGGTATCATTACAACTTCATTAACAATGCAGATGAAACGGCAATAAAAGATAAAAACCTTCTGAAAGAAAATCTTGTAGAGGCGGCAATATTAACAAGCCTCAAGGGACTCAAAATTTCAAAGTCTAGAGTGACTATAATGACATGTGGCAATATGGAAGGCTCATATCATATTGACTTGGACATGATTGGGAAATAAAAAACCTGACTCTTTCAAAAACCTAGGAGATAAGACCTTTAAGGTTATATATTATTATTTATCTTAAAGCGTTTTGATGATTAGAGAAGTATATAAAAATAAGTAAAAGATTTCTTTGCTACTTAAGTGATGACTGGCAACAGATAAGCTGGGAAGTTTGGAAAAGTCCTTTTTATTCTTGACAATGATTCTTTTCATAGTAAGTATTCAGACTTTGTGAGAGGCAAATTCCCTCTGAGGGTATCTTATTTGCACTCATTTAAACTTATTTAATCCAACCTATGGACCAATAGATAATCTCTGTTTTCAATAGTAAGTACTAAGCCAAGATCATTAATGTGTTTTTCAAGAATTTTGAAGGTAATTACATTACACTAAATAAACTTAATGATGGTTTCAAGCTACCTAATGTCATCTTGGTTGCCAAATAAAGCTGGAGCAAAATGACCAAGGAGACTCTCCACATCTTCTGGAATAAGCTCTGGGTAACCCCTTCAGGTACTGTAACTATCATTCCTCCTTCTTTAGATGCCGCACTTAAGGATTTCTCTCAAAACCTTGGCTTTAACCCTCTTATTCCTAAGGCTCTGCAATGGCTTGAGAAAAGAAACCATTGGCTGCCAATATGTGCACAAGTCCCCAATAAGATACTTAAAGATATTAATCTCCAACAACAAACTATTCCTGATCTGGGTAATAGTGAGAATGAAGTTATTAGTGCTGAGGGGATTTTA
>CAOJZF010000179.1:0-18211 GCA_948465475.1 Thalpophila matura
AGATTGTGAAGTTATAAGGGTGAAAAAAGGTAGGTATAAGGGGGAGGGGGTTGATTTAGAATTGAATTCTGGGTAGGGTGAGGGGGTGAGGTGAAAACAGGGGGAGTGAACTAAGGTGGAGGATGAGATTGGAATGGAATGGGTAGAGTTGGGAGGGTAGGTTAGGGTAATAGGTGGGTTGGGTAGGGTAAGGAAGGGCAGGGTGGTGGGAGTTGACTTGGGTTGGGTAATGTTGGAGGGGGTAGAGGATGAGGGGTGACCTGGATTGGAGGGGTAAGGTGGATAGGTGAGATGAATTAAATAAATTGAGACATAGGGTGGAATTAGAGTAGAAGGGGAAAGGGTGAGGGTAGTTAGAGGGGAGGAGGGAAGAGATAGGAGGTAGGGGACTGTGAGGGTGATGCAGAAAGATGGATATGATATTTTAATTTAGAAGGTAAGAGGGAAGGAGAGAGATTAGAGATATATATAGAGATGATGATGGAGGGGGGATGTTTTTAGGGGGGTAGAGATGGAGGATGTTACGACGACGACTTCTACTGGTAACGGAAGATGGATTCCTCGTTACCGTGACTACTACGGGAGTGATAGTGGTGGGGGGTAGTGGGTAGTGAATCGATGTAGAGGTTGTTATGGGTGGGGGTGGAAGGGGGGTAGAAGGCGAGATCCGAGAGGGAGCGGGCGGTGTGACGGGTGGTGTTACCAGGTTGATTGTTCTTTCCGGTAGAACCGATGGCGGAGGTGACCAGGGGGTTGGTGAGGATCTGAGTGGCAAAGGATTCCTCCGGTCGGGGGATTGGAGGGCGTGACTCAATTCGGTAGCGGTGGGGGACCACTTCCGGGAGAGGTAGGCGGGGTAAGGGGATGAGGGGACGAAATCTTCCTCCCTCTCCTCCTCTATTTCCCCATCTTCCAGGGTCCGGTAGTGGGATCCCTGTCGGGAGTGTTTGGTATAGGAGATCACCTCGGAGATCTTGGTCCCGGTGAAGTTACTCAACCTGGTATTGGATTGAGATTCCAATTTGGTATTGTACTTGGAGGAGGGAGCGGAATCGAATTGGGAGGATACGATACTCGACCACGGGGCGGGGGGTAGGGGGTGATCCTCGTGATAGTCGCTCTTGGTAGATTGAGATCGAGTTAAGGTGTTGACTATTTCGATTCTGGATTCGTAAGGGTTGTACGAGCTCTGCTCGTCCAAATCCATTACGATGGGTTGGACCTTATCCGCCTCCAAGTTATCAGATCGGGAGGTCAAGAATAAGGAACCGGAGGATGCCCAATTATGATACTTGGTATATACCATAGGTTTATCCTTATAACTTCCCTAATAATATATGGTGATAAGGTTAGTAATGATTCTCGGATAAGAAGTTTGATTTGACTTACGGTAAATTTAGTGTGATGCCTACGAGTCCTCCTCTTAAGGAACCTCAGGAAACCACCCTGGTTACAGATCTCATCCTTATTTCTATAGTAGATGGTGAAGAAGAGAATGGCGGCGATGGTGACGAGAGTGAAGACGATAGCACTGGCGATGAGAGCTACTCTCTTACCCGATTGAGATTGGGAGTTGGAGACTTTATCGTAACATATCAACTGGGGACAGGTATTACAAGTCCTCTCAGTTTGAGCGCATAGTTGATTATCGTTACAGTTACAAGCACTCATGTCTACTTCCAGGCATTGTGATGCATCGAGACATTGATTTTGTTCATCTATGATTAAATTCGGTTAGTTTTTCTTGTTTTTAGGTTAATATGATGTTTAGTTGTAGTTTAATTTTACTATTAGTCTGTTAGATGATTGTTTTAAATGTTGAAAGAATTGATTTTATTACTTGTAGTTAATTTGTTGTTATTGCTATTAGAGTTACTATTGCTGTTAGTATCCACCTGGCACCAGGCCATCGCGAACATAAACCATACCAACGTGATTAATTTCATGTTCAACACAAAAATTAAACTTTAACTGTGAGAATGATAAATTTACGAAAGAAAGGGAATCATCAAATATAAAATTTTATCATATCCATCTCATCTATACTTTCCTCCATCCATTATCATGTAATGTAACCATATAATCATCTTATAATAATGTAAGTTCAATTTCAGATTAACTTATTGAATTGATGCCCATTAATTACCATCCACCAAATTTTATTAGCGTTTATTAATATTGGTCCAACCGTATTATAGTTTACAGGTGGTGCAAATTTATGACCTTTTTAACTGTAATTTAATGAAATCGATCACTTTTACTAATGTAAGTACTAAAATATTAGACAATAATTTTAATAAATCAAATTTTGTCAGCATTTCAATTCAATTTATTAACGTAATAAATTGAATCGAAATGCCTCTTTTTTTAAACCTATTTATATCTTTCTAAAATGAATGCATTTTTTTAGATAAAAATAAATTAGTGAACATTATAAATAGCGAACATTACCCCAATTTTAAGTGATAATTTAATTCAATTAATAACTTACTCATCTATTAAAAATATTGGTCATATAAAAGATCACTTTAAATTTAACTTTATCCGATCTTATCTTGATCAAATCTTCAATATCAAATTATCTTTATTGATAAGATGACACACAATTGACTAATCAAAAGTGATAAAATTCCGTGTAGATGTTAGGGAATGATAGCATTCGGTTCTATTATACTCCATCCTGCTCATGATAATCTTCCTTTAATGATACTTTCATAAATCAATATCAAACCTGATCTAAATTTAAACCCTATGCTCTTGATCTACCCCCATCCCTCCCCGAAAGATAATCCTTCCTACCATGGTAATCTGGATCATTTCATCGATAATAATATCGTCCATCCTAATCTCAACCTCGTTCATACCATTCAAACTGAAATTATTAAGCATCTCAATCTATCTATCCCGAGTCTACTCTCCATCATTCTCAGTGCTCCAAAAATTTCTCCTCTATCGAAACATCATCTATCAACCTACCGGAGATACCCTAATTTGTCAGCCCTCCTATCTCCCCTCAACTTTTAGTCAACTTTTTACGCTTCCTCTCTAACTTTATCACTGCCATGATCTTTCCAACTTCCTCACCCCCTCCTTCTCCTACAACTCTCCAAAATTGGCCGAATTCCAAAGAATCGAAAATAAAAAAAAAACAAGATCAACCCCCCCCTCACATTGGGTGAGTGACCACCCCTCAGTATACTGGAAAGATCCCTCCCGACTAGTAAAGGGATTGACGTAGCGGGTGACATGATAAATTTAGGTTCGCTAACCTCTTATTATACTTTAATACTAGTACAGTCAAACTCCTATAAATTCCAATTTCTTTTTAGTCTTTTGTGTCTGTAATATCGAGGTTATTTTTACATGAAAAAGAAAAGGTCATATATTGATCATACCCAAGATATAAAAAAAACTAGTATTTTTTAAAACAGTATAACTTCAATAGTTTAGAACTATATATAACAATAGTATAGAATGTCTTTTAAAAAACAATATAACGCGTTTTTGGCTACTATCATGATAATGTTTTGATTTCTTTTAGAATACGGATCCTCTTTAATACGTTTAATACAAAAATAGAGTTGGAATTTACCGGAGTCCGACTTTACTTTAATACTTGTGCAATGGATTCCTAATCTCTTATCCAATAAATTGACACTCTACTCCCAATTTCAAAATTTCAAATTCGACATCTGAAACCTCCCGAGGCCTTTTTCTCAAAGAAGTTCTTTTCAAGTTAAGAATGTAGCCTAATTGTTCCTAGTGACCTTCGGACCAATAAAATAATCTGTTTAACCTAAATGGTTCATTTTGATCATGAGGTTAAAGGAAGTCCCAAACTCTTCATCAGAGTTGCTCCTCATCCCAATCTCATCATCTGATCATCATATAAAACCAAGGATGTTAACTATAGGAGTGCTCCCAATTTATACGATCCTAATCAGAAAGAGATGGTGAAACTGAACTCAATTTATAGTGAAAGAGGTACCAATTTCATAGTAGAGGGATTATTAGATTTGATATTGGTCTGAGGTTAGAGAGGAGCCATCTACCTGATGAAAGTAATTTGAGATTTTGGAGGTTCCATCCCGATCATTTCGGAGCCACTCTAGTCCCCTCTCTCTCTCTCTCCCTCAAAAGACTCCTCCCCCCGTCGGGTACCCGACTCGCTTACCGATCATAATGGGAATTCCGTTTTTAAATGAATCCGACACCGCATGGGGAATTTCTTCCGGTGACGTTATCTCTCACTACCCCCCAGAAAAAAAAACACTCCCCCTGTCAGATACCCGACTCGCTTACCAACCGTGATAAGATAATTACATTTTTAAATGAATCCGATACCGCATGGGGTTACCACTGGTAATCTTACACTTGACCATCGTCAATCCCCCCACTCCGACTTTGAACTATTTTCATCGCATTAGAAGGAACCTTCTCTTTATGAGGGTTCAAAGTGACTGTTATGAGAACATCCAGGAACTCACGATTAAATAAGGAAAGAATCGTATGGCAAGTATCTTTAAGGAACCTTAAATTTTGATTCTCGAAATGATAACAAAATTTTGAAGTAGAAGATTAGAAAAGTTAGAAATATTAAATTTTTAATTTTATTGCTTTTCGGGACAGAATTTACAAAAAACTTCAATTTTAGTATTATGCCTAAAATCAATTTATATAGGAGATTTAGATCATTCATGATTCAGAGATACTTTTTTAAAAAATTAATATTATGTTAAAATTTGATTTCTCAAAGTAGAAGTATAAAAATCAGTGCTATATATTATTTAAAGAGTAAAGGTAATATCGATTTAAAAAAACTAGATAAATCAAGAAAAATTCAAAAAAAAAATAGAAATATACACTAAAGTATAAGATAGCATTTACCATTAATTACAGTTAGTACATAGATTCTATATAGTAATATTATCTAGCTAGCTATTAGAATTATACTATATCTATTTAAAAAAATTATCCATCAAAACCCTACTATCATATAATTATTTGCAATTCAATTCAAAAAACCAAAATGAAATAATAGAAGTGTCCATAATTCAGTAGATCTTCTAGAGACTTCATAAAATTAAGGTTTGTATCAGAGAGGGGAGAATGTTCACCATCCTAAAAATAATAAGAATTTATGAAAAATTTGAAAAAATAGGGGTATTTATTTCAACCTCAAATAAATTTTTCAATTATTCTACCAGAGAAAAAAATCATCAACCAGATAAGGTAGATAAGTAAAATTTTATAGTATCTTAGACTATATCAACTATAGATACCTAACCTCTCTCAATCTAAAGATAGGATCAATTTAATCCCTAAAATTACCAAGATTAATATAACAATTAACCACTATTTACTCTTTAAGAGGAAATTATATCTCTACTTTATCTTTCTAATTCTTCATAGGTGAAATTGTAAGTTATAGAGATTGGATAAAGTTTTAGGGTCAGTATCATCAAGATAAGTGGATACTTTTATTGATAACAGTTTGGAAAATTAAGTTTTTTTGATGACTTGACTTAGAAAAATATATTCTCCCATAGATTAGGATGTACTGTTGGTAGTTACTATTATGTCTTGGTAACTATAGATAATCATCATTCATAGGGTGATGGATCATTAAGTTTCTTAAAATAAAAAAAAGTAAGATGGTTAGTTTGGATATAAGAGGAACTTTAATTCTAAAATTATGGTTAAAAATCATGAGGAGTGAGAGGGATGGACGGGGAAACTGTTGAGGATTGATTGATATAAGGGGTTTAGAGATAGGTGTAGTGGATCTTTTTATGAGTAATAAAGAGTTTTTTATTGTGAATGGTTATAGGGAAGTTTAATTACCTTCAATTTAGAGTTTCTTAGCTATAGATGGTAAGAAGATATCTAATAGTTTTTATTTTTTCTACTAATGCAAAAAAAAATAATGTGGTTATAAAGTTTTTGCATCTTATTAGTAGAGCATAGTCATTTGGTTTTTATAGTATCAAAAATGTGAAACTTTCACCTAGATGATTGATTAATGGGCTTGGTCTTGATGTGGTCACTAGTATGCGGACTAGTACCAAAGGTTCTCTTCTGTGGATGTTCTTGTTTTCTAGCTAGTTCTAGCTGTATATTTCCTTATGTTAGTCTTGTATTAAGACTTAACTTAGATAGAATTCAGGGGTAGCTGTTGCTAGTGAAGAGAGATAAGATTGTAAATTTAATAATAATACTTGATGTATTTTTGATAGAGAAAATTATATATTTATTTGGGGAAAACAAGGGGGTTTTTATAGTTTAAGGGAAGGGGAATCTAGGCTTTGAAATATTTAGTGAAGTACTATGTTGAAGACTTAAGTTCCCTAGTCTTAGTAGTACCATAACATAGTAATTATCAAAGCATCTTATCATTATCTTGATTTTAACCAGTCTTAAATATTTGTAATTTTAGTGTTATCTTGTTGAGGATACTTATAGGGATAAGCCATCATAGGTACTTGGGTTGTCATCCTTTGGGTTTGACTGTAATGATATTTGTTGATAAGATATAGCCTAGACTGAAGTTATAATCATCCTAGTAAATAGGAGGGAGTTCTTGTTGAGATTTCTAATGAAAGCGGGGTATTGGCAAGAATTGAGCTCATTGTGTGTTCTTGCCAAGAATCAAACACATTGGTAATCCTTGCCAAGAGCTTGCTTGTAATTAGTTACTGCTTGATTTGGTTGATAATATAATTAGGTTCTTGCCAAGAATAGGTAATTGGCTACATCCTTGCCAAGTCTGTCATCTATAATAATTATTTGTAAAATAAAATTGGAACTAAATACCTTCAATAAGAATGATTATTTTTATTGATTAATTCAATATAAAACCATGTATTATTTTGCTTGAACCAATTATTATGGCAGTTGATTATTAGCCTTCATCTTGTGGTTGGATCTATTAGATGGATCAATTAATTGGATTATTTAATCCTTATTAGTTATTTAGAATAAAGGCTTAAATTATTGCCTATGCCTAAGATAATTTATAATTTTTATTATTATCACATAGGCTGATCATAATATTTAGAAATAGGCACAAGTGTAGCTTGTGAATATTTCACATTCCCCCCCACATGATTAGTCTATGGGGTGAAGATTGATAGTTCTAGAATATCTTCAGCAAGATTCCATTATAACTTTTAAACCTTTTCCTATTTAAAAATGAACCCCTACAGCAATTTGAACACTATAAACAAATTTGTAACTTGTATTTTGGGTTCTATTCAGGAAGATGAAGCCAACAATGTTGGTGTTAACTCTGCGGTTCCTTGATTTACTTTGACTCTCAGTTGTTATGTAAATACTAAAGTTCCCGTGGAGAAGTGAGGTTACTTGGACATGGTTAGTAAAAATGTTACTCACTTAGTGGTGTGTGCTAGTCATTGGGCTATCTTGGGCAAAGTCCGTATTGTGGCTGCTTGAGAGGCAGCATCCCGTCTAACTGGAAGGGCTGGAGCCACTGCAACTGGCTCTGAGAGGGATCTTACCTGTCCTCCTATTTCTCAGTGGGCTGCACTGGAAGATGAGACGCTCAACATAGAGCAACCTATTGTCATCAATGGGGTGGAATACCCTTTCTTCTATGATGCTAGGGCACTGATGCGGGGAGTGAATCCCATTGTTCCTCTGGTGTTATGTCATGAGGACCAATGTGCGGAGTTTTTGTTTCTCCTCAGTAAAGTTAACAAATTTGTTAATAATAAACTTGGGGAGAGATTAAATCTCTATATTATTGCTCAAGGTCTGGAGGTAGCAACTTTGGACTATTGTCAAATGGTATTTGATGAGATGTCTTGGTTAAATATCCCTGATGTTTTTGGGACAGATAACTATGCTGTTAGTTGAAAATTATTTCCTTTCCTAGAAACAGTTTTTGTCTATGGGGTTTATAAACCAATTCTTCTCGTTACTCCATTTTAAAAATGGGTAATGAATCTTGGCACAACAGTACTAGTCAAGTGACTAATCTGACTGGTGTGGCTTACAGTTTCCTAGTGGAAGAGTATAATTCAATCTGCCATGGTAACTATGTGTATCATATGCCATGCCATCTTCCATTTGGTGAACCAGTCTTATACCTTGGAGGAGGATATGCCTGGAATGTGGCAAGCTGTGATTCACTTAATAGGTAGTACTTGTGTTCCTATGTGAGGTCCATACAAGTATGTGGAAGGCTTTGCAATGGATTGTTTAATCCTTTCTGGCTGTTTCTTGGTAGTCCAGAATCCATACCAATTGTCTCTCCAGGTAAACAATATAGTTCTGCCTATAATCCGGTTTTCTTATCTGCTTGTTCAGGTGTGTTGCTATTGGCTTAGTGCAATAGTTGTGGTGGCTTGCTTGTGTTGCCAAATAGATAGAGATGCCTGGCTTCAAGAGGAGACTAAGGATGGAATTCCTATAAAGGATGGTTTTGCCCTGGAGTGGATAGTACTTCAACAAGTTAATCAGATGAAGTCAACACCTGTGTCCATAACTAATTTCTGTCATCAGGCAATGGAAGAACAGAGACCAGGGAGACAGCGTTGCCAAAGGACCAAATAAAGTCTATTAATTCATTCATTTCTTCTTTTTTATTTTTTAGTTGTTTTAAACTAGTATTTGTCAAATATACTTAGCATGTACTCTGTTAATGAGTTGACCGTTAGAGATGTCCTTTAGTGTATAGTTAAATTTCTCTGGTTTTCTCTATAACTTCCATAGGTCCATTCCATAGGGTGGATAATTTATTAATTCTTCCAAATCCTCTGTTGTGGTAAAACATTACTTGTTCTCCTATCAAGAAGGATCCTAGGGGGTGTCTAGACAGAGTAGCTTTATCATGGGCTTTTGTCTTCCGTAATAATAGATTGGAGTAGGCCTCTATTTGTAGATTTACTAGTGTAGTACATAGTTGTCTTGAGTAATTGTAATAGCTTAGAGTATTAGATTCCTGGATTAATGTGTACAGCAATGGCGGTAAAGCTGGTTGCTGTCCATATAGTAGTTGGAAAGGATTATGTTTAGTAGATGAGTGGTAGCTTATATTGTAATCAAAAACAGCTGATTGGAGGTAATTATTCCAATCACTGGGCTTGTCTACTACTAACTTCCTTAAAATTCTTTCTAGAGTAGCATTAACTCTTTCTACTTTACCATTAGATTCTGGATGGTATGGGGTAGTTAATACTCCTCTAATTCCCATCAGATAGTTCAGCCTAGGTAGGACTCTACCTGTATAGTTGGTGGCATTGTCAGTTAATAAGAACTGAGGGCAGCTGTGCCTATGTATTATTTGTTCTTGTACAAATTTGGCTACGGTTCTTGCTCCTAAGTCTATTACTGCCCAAGCTTCTACCCACTTAGTGAGGTGGTCTATGGCCACTATTATATATTTCACACCAGTAGTACTTGGTGGAAGTGGTCCTATTAGATCCATAGATACAGTGTGCCATGCAAATTTAGGTTTAACCAATTTGTAGGTAGTTGATGGTTTAAATCTGACTTCTGAATGACAAACTAAACAAGAATTGATATATTCTGTAATATCAAAGCTGATGCTTTCCCAGTAATAATCTTTCTTTATTTGTTCCATAGTCTTAAGTAAGCCTCCATGCCCAATAAGTAGGTGTACTACTTTTATCACTTCAGGTCTGTTGGATGGTTTTACAAAGAGATACAATTTCCCATCTAACCCTTTGAACAATTGTCCTTTATTATAGGTAGTGTTTGCAGAATGTTTTTCCAAGATCTGTTTAATCTCTGGTAATTCATTATTCCACTCCTTAGGTTTATTGATCAGGTCATAAATCTTATCTGCTTCTGGTATTAGAGCATGGATAGTAGGTAATCTGGCTAATCCATCAGCATTCTGATGCTTTGAGCCGGCTCTATATTTTATGGTGTAATTGTAGGCTTGAAGTTTTATAGCCTATAAAGCTTATCTTCCTTCTGGTTCCTTCAGGTTTTTTAACCATTGAAGAGAGAAATGATTAGTGACTACTTTAAACTTAGTCCCATGTAGATATACCTTGAACTGCTGATAAGAATAGATTACCGCTAAACATTCACATTAAGTTACAGTGTAATTTCTTTCAGCTTGATTGAGCGTTCTAGAACAGTAGGCTACTGGATGTTCTTCTCCTTGATCGTTGATCTGGAATAAAACTCCACCTATAGCTGTTAAAGAGGCATTGGTTTGCACTATGAACTGTTCATTAAAATCCAGATACATTAGTATTGGAGCAGTCATTAATTACTTCTTCAATGAATTGAAGGCTTTGGTGCATTCTTCATTCCATAGGAAATGCAAGTTTCCTTTGAGAAGATGAAAAAGGGGCACAACAATTTGTGCAAAATTGGGTATGAATCTTTGGTAGTAACCTATCTTCCATATAATACTTGGATGTCCCTTTTATTTTTGGGCTTGGCCATTTTCTTTATGGCTTCCAGTTTTCTCTCCTGTGGTTGGAGGCCCTCCTGGTTTATGATATAACCAAGGTAATCTAATTATTTCTTGAAGAAGTGACATTTTTAGCCTTTGACTTCAGATTGTTTTTGGTTAGCCTATGAAACACCTCTCTTAAATGATCTAGATGTTCACTGAAAGTCTTGGAGAATACTTTTATGTCATCCAGATATACTAATATACAGGAAATCTTTAGATCTTAGAGTATTTTATCCATGGTCCTTTGGAAGGTGGCTGGAGCATCACATAGTCCTTGTGGCATTTTGGTAGGCTGGAAAAGTCCTTGAGGTGTTATTATGGCCGCTTTTTGCTGGTCCTCCTTAGGCAAGTCTATTTGCCAATAACCACTCACTAAGTCCATGGCACTAAAGTACTTTGCTCTGCCTAACCTATCCAGTGTGTCTGATATACTAGATAAAGGATAACATCTTTCCTAGTTATCTCATTGAGACGTCTGTAATCTATCACTGCCCAGTTTGTCCCATCCTTTTTCTTAACTATAAGGATTGGTGACAACCATGGTGATTTAGAGGGCTTAATAATTCATGCTTCAAGCAACTTGTTAATTTCTTGATTAACTTCAATGTCACCAGCTTGTGACCTTCTTATTGGCCTGCTTTTGATGGGGGGATTGTCCCCTGTATCAATGTTATGCAGTACATCCTTAGCAACTCCCAGGTCATGTCCATTCCTGGAAAATATGTGATTGAACTCTTTAAATAGGTTAAGAGCCTTTTCTTGGTCTTCCAAGGACTCACCAACTAAATGTTCCTTCTGGATTACGCACATACTGATTGCTCAGGATAATCCTCAAGACCCATGTCCGCAAATGTACCACAGGGTTTTACATCTAGTATCTCTGTATCTGCTATGATATTTAGAAATTCTATTATTTGGTTCCTTTTATATCCATAGTACAGTCAGTGAGGTTCCCTAGTAACACCTCTAGTGGCTTTTCTGTGCCAAACACCAATCCAGGGCTACCCATGGCTCCTTGATTGTTTTGAACTTGGGATTCACCAGATGTCTATGTGTTCCAGGGGGTAGTTGTAATGTTAATCCAGTGGAGACAATCTTCTAAGAGTATGCTGTGATTGTTACTGGTTTATGACTCCTTATAGGGATTCCTTTGAGTCAGCTGATATTCTTGGGTAGAGATCTATCTTTTACAACTTCTTTGGTATAGTGAACAGGAATTATACCATCATATATAATGATGGTGGTATATCCCTTTGAGAGATCTGCTCCAATTTTTTTATACATAGGAACTGTGTATCCCATAATAGGAAAGGTTCCTTGTCCAAAGTCAGCAGTGGCTAAGTATTGTACTAAGAAGGAGGTTTCCAAAAGGATGTCATAACCATCACTATCTAGTAGTATAGCTGGGGCACTCATTTGCATACTGCCAATTTGGAGGGGTAGGGCGCTCTAGGCTCCTAGAGCAGTAGTGACTTCCTTCCCTGCTGTGCCAAACTTCTTGTCACACTCTATATCTGGGGCTAGCTTGATCTTTTTCATGAGCTTGGTGGAGATTTATATTTCCAGGTGCTCCTGAGTCAACAACCACTTTAACCTTAACCTTGTTTACCCATAGATCAACATGAGAGCAGGTTAAATCTTCAGGTATAGCAAAGATGTGCTCAGTTTTTGAGAATTGATCAAAGAAGTTCCTTGATCTTTTGCCAGAGAGGGACTTAGTTTGGCCAGTTTATCCAAGGGGAAAATCATAAAACCATGATTAAACAAGGAATCAGGTTGTGATTCATAGTCCATATTAGGGGACAGTCTTTCTGACTCCAGTAGTTTGTGAGCGTAAGGTTTTGCAACTTCTTTCTCAGCTTCCAACAGATTTTCTTGGGATAGTTATTGTTGGGACCTGGTCACAGCTAGAATGTCTTGACTAGTAGTATGCTAGATTGATTCATTAGCAAAATCTGCATCTCCAGTGACATGAGACCTTAGTAGTTTAGGTTGCTCATCCTCACTGAGGTCTTCTAAATCCTCTATACTACTGTCATTAGGAACACAAAAGTTATCAGCAAAGTAAGTTGTTCCTTTATTTAATTTGCTTATTCTTTTCCCAAAGATGAGTGTCTAGCATAATGGACTTGGTGCTGCTTCTTTTTTCTACAGTTGCTGGCTCTGTGTCCTTTTTACCTTACAATGTTCACAGAAGTTGTTATTGTATTCATGTGTCCTTTTGGGACAAAGATAGTTAGAATCAACTTGTGGAGGTAAGGGAGGGCGTGTTTCTCTCTGCTTCTTAGTATGTATCTGTTTCCAGATATCCTCTATCTTTACTGTGAGGGTGGTGCGTCTGAGGAAACTATCTATATTGATAGGGTCAGTTTCATTAGCAAGAGTGTGGGTCATTGCTGAGGATAGTTCAGGGAAAGGCCTCACAGCATGAGCCATTGCTGTTCTGCAACTTTCACTAGAGAGAGACCCAGCGCCTATGAGCCTTTGTGCAGTGACAAGGTATCTAGTGGCAAAGTCATCTAGAGTTGCATTGTCCTGAATCTCAATTTGGAGGAAGAGATCTTTTTGAGAGTCCAGGTATGCATTTGATCTGAATTGTTTGATCAAAATGTCTCTCACTCTCTGGAATGTGAGCTTCTTTCTTTGTACCTGAGGCCAGACAATATCTTTATGAACCCCTTGGAGAGTGAGTAAAGAGGCCCATGGCTCTCTTTTGGTCAGATACTCCTCTTGATTCTGTTTCAAACATAGATACATGGTTGTGTATACTATATTCTGGGTTATACATTTGGGCAAGAGTGATAGGCAGGAGGACATTCCAACAAGAAGAGGGTTCATAATCCTGACTGTGATTAGAGTGGACACCAATGTGGGATCCTGGGCTTGAAATGCCTTCACTGGAGGAGATGTTTGAATCACTACTTGCAGAGACCATGTTTTTTCTGGATTTCCTCTTCTTCTCTTTTTTAACCTTCTTAATTTTAAATTTCTTTTCAGAGAGTTTGTTAGGGATGAAGTAAGAGTTTTCACTGTCACTCAAAACAATAGTGGGTACAATAGTGGATTGAGAAAGTTGTTCTAGATGTTGTAATCTTTGGGAATTTTGAGATTCCTGAGTTTGGTGAGACTCCTCTTGGTGAGTCAATCTGTCTTTGAGCTCTTCTACCTCTTTCTTGAGAGAAGTGATAGTCTCAATATACCCAATAGCTTCTATGTTTTTGGATTGAGCCAAATTCTCCACAGTACTCTTTACTTAAGGGAATTCTAAGGTAATCTCAGTAGTCTCGAATTGGAGGGCTTTATGTTCTTCCTTAAGCTCATACAGTTGGTCTTGGAAGGGTCTTAACATCTTAGCTATTTCAGCCTTAGATTGGTTTTCACCCTTAGGGTCTTCAGGGTCAAGATCTATGATGTGACTGGTGTTGTCCTTTTTAATCATAAGGATATCTATTCTTTTACTAATAGATTCTAGGCTAGAACTCAGCTTTTGAAGTTCAGAGCTCCTATGGTTGTCGAGGAAGAATCTTGCCTTTTCAGTGGCTATGAGGCCATTTCTGAGGAAGTCCAATCTCTTGTTTACCGCTTGAAGCCATTCCTTGCTAAAGCCTTAGCTGCCTAATCACGGAGTAGGTGCTCCTGAATAGTTAGATCAAGATGCTCCATAGTGTGATCATAGGATTGGGCCACATCATATAATTTTTCATTCACCTGGTTGATGCAGTTTTTAAGATGGTCCATATAATAGAGGACAGAATCTTTGATAGAAGCTGCATCATGTTGTAGACACAACTGTTTTTGAATTACATTCCCAAGTTCCAACTTATACTGGGCTAAAGTATGAGCAGTACAGGATAGTCCAACATGTAGATAGTTAGATATCATCTTTCTGAGCTTGGTATTAGTATTAATACTAGCGTACACCTGTTCTGGAGTGAGATTAAGACTGGCCTTGATGCCATTGATGCCATCTCCAGTGGGGTCTAAACTAAGTACAGCAAAGTCTGGATCAGTGGTATTATTAATGGTCCCACTTAGCAATTCTTCTAAGGCTTCACCATAGGTTTCTTTGGTTCTAAGGGGTTCCACATAGCAGGAAACTAATAAATCAATTCCATTAGGAGGTGGCACCTCATCAGGGTTGTTGATTCCTGATTACACAAAGTTGTGTTTGAGGTCCTTTAGGTTTCCTGTCTTGGGAAAGAGTTCTTCCATGTCCTTGGAGAAGTTGTAGTTGGGGCCCACATTTATGAGGGTGTCAAAGGCAGCTATCTCAGAAAATTGGTCCTCAAGGGCATCATACTGATATTTTTGATACATCTTGGTTGTCTTCTTGTAGTCTTTTTATAGTTCTATTCTGGTCTTCTTGTATACTACCCCTGTAGTGAGCACCAATGTGAAACTTCCACAGAGATGCTTACTTAATGGGCTTTGTCTTGATGTGGTCACTAGTATGAGGACTAGTACCAAAGGTTCTCTTCTGTGGATGTTTCTATTTTCTAGCTAATTCTAGCTGTATGTTTCCTTATGTTAGTCTTGTATTAAGACTTAACTTTGATAGAATTCAGGGGTAGCTATTGCTAGTGAAGAGTGAGAAGATTGTATATTTGATAATAATACTTGATGTAGTTTTTAATAGAGAAAATCATATATTTATTTGGGGGAAATAAGGGGGTTTTGTAGTTGAAAGGAAGGGGAATCTAGGCTTTGAAATATTTAGTGAGGTACTATGTTGAAAACTTAGGTTCCCTAGTCTTAGTAGTACCATAACATAGTAATTATCAAAGCATCTTATCATTATCTTGCTTTTAACAAGTCTTGAGTATCTGGAATTTTAGTGTAATCTTGTTGAGGATGCTTATAGGGATAAGCTATCATAGGTACTTGGGTTGTCATCCTTTGGGTTTGACTGGAATGATATTTTTTGATAAGATATAGCCTAGACTGAAGTTATAGTCATCCTAGTAAATAGGAGGGAGTTCTTGTCAAGAATTTGAATGAAAGTGGGGTATTGGTGAGAATTGAGCTTGTTGTGTGTTCTTGCCAAGAATCAAACGCATTGGTATTCCTTGCCAAGATTGTGCTTGTGATTAGTAATTGTTTGATTTGGTTAATAATAATTAGGTTCTTGCCAATAACAGGTAATTGGCTACATCCTTGCCAAGTCTATCATCTATAATAATTGTCTAGTAAAGTAAGATTGGATTGAAAACCTTCAATCAGAATGGACAATACTATTATTGATTAATTCACTATAAAACCATGTATTATTTTGCCTGAACTGATTATTATGGCAGTTGATTAATGGCCTTCATCATATGGTTGGATCTATTAGATGGATCAATTAATTGGATTATTTAATCCTTATTAGTTATTTAGAACAAAGGCTTAAATTATTGCCTATGCCTAAGAAATTTTTATACTATTTATTATAATCACATAGGCTGATCACAATATTTAGAAATAAGCACAACTTGTAGCTTGTAAAAATATCTTAAATAAAAATAAATTATCATGGTCTATATTATCTATATTGAGAATGAAATGATATTGTATATTATGTTGATTTCTTTTTCTAAATATTAAAATCTAACTTATTTAAAATTAATCTTGTGTAAAAAAAGTGTTACTTGTGTATAGATTTTTAATCTATTGGAGATTTATCAATGATTATAAAAGAGTTCTTGAAGTACTGAAGATAAATCAAAAAAATTGTAAGACTGAAATTTTTCTAATAAAGAAAGTAAAGTGATTTCTATCTGTTTCAAAGGTTCCAAACACTAGTTTTTGAGACCAATAGAGAACTTAATAGAATCATGATACTAATTTAGTGATATCTGAATTTTTAGATAGGACCTAAAGAAAGTAATAAAAAATAACAATTATTAGTTCTATACCTGATGAATTAACATAAAATAATCTATAACATGATCACTTAAAGATAGATAAATTGCCACTAGAACACTAATGATTTTTTTTATTGTTTTCAAAAATCAAATAATTGTAAGACTTTTCATATAAGATATCCATTCTTTTTATATTATCCTAACCATAGTATCCTTTTAATTTTTTTATGGAGAATCAACATCTCTAATTGCTGATTTCACAATTTGGAGAGTTTATATAAGATTACAATGAACAATAAATCAAATAATACCTTTGTGCCAATACTTATTAGGACTGCTATATGCCGGATTGTTGCTTCAGTCTTTTTAAACTCCCAGGTTTCCAATTCTCCCACGTTGCTCATAATTTAAGAGAGAATGTCTAGGGCCTCCTCCTTGGTGAGATTCATCACTTAAATATGCATATCCTCAGGTCTGGCCTCTAAGGAACTGTAACCACATAATACACCATGCTATCAATAGTGGTCATCAGTATGGGGTCCTATACTGGTCAGCCTCATTGTTGTGGTACATATTCTTCATGTTGTATAGAAGAGTTGGTAGTTTAAAAATATCTAGAATATTTGAAATTAGACAATTTATGAGTTGGATTCATTAAAAAAAGTCTCTGATTCATTTGTACTTGGGTTTCCAATTGGGTGGTTATCTTGTCCTAAATTGCTTTCTTACCCAATTGGGCTATCCTTAATAATCATATCCTTTTTATTGTGTCCTATTGTTATTGTCTGTCTGATCAATTTATTGATTCAACTAATTTTGTCCCTCCACAGGCCCCACCTTTCACATCAAAAAATTCTAATCTCCTGGGTCCCATCAGGCTTATATTACTACAGATAATTAATGAGACCTTACTTGAGGTAAACATTTCTATATTTTACCTAAATATTTATAAAAAATAATCTGCTAAACTAAAAGAAAAAATTAGTGAACAAGTTTAATTTTTAAATAAACACTTACTCTCTAGGAGAAGAAAACATTTCTTTGGTTTTTTTTATTTTTTATCCTAGTAATAGATAAACAAATTAGTAATTAGTTTTTTTTTTGGCCATATTAATGAGACAAAGAGAGAAATTTAAATATAGAGACATCTTACCTTGCTATATTTATCTTCTTTATCTAACTTTTTAATGCTATAGTAGGCTTATATGTATGCCTATTACATATTTTTTAGTAAAGTTAAAATAATGGGGTCAACTTTGCATAGTTTTAGGGTCCTATTTAGGAATCAAGCACAGCTTTATTCAGAAATAGCCTTTAAGTAATACCATATAATCTGTTAAGATAGTGTGATGTATTCACAAGCTACACTTGTGCCTATTTCTATATATCATGATCAGCCTATGTGAATTAATTTATAGTACAATAATGGCTTAGATAAAGGCAATAAATTTAACCTTTGTGCCATCATTGCTGATTAGAAACAAATAATCCAACTAAATGACCCAACAAATAATCAACCCTATAATAAAGGCCAATATTTGACAAGAATTTACATGAAAAAAATCCTTGAAAAGAACCCCAGACTATACTTATAATTAGTTTGGGAAAAACAGTGCAAAGAGCTATATATATTTAATTTAAGCTATTAATGATACTAGTATTATTATTGAAGCAAATAAATCTAATCCCATTTTACTAATAAATTTTATAGAGTGACAGACTTGACAAGAATACAACTTAAGCCCTATTCTTGACAGTAGCTTACAATCAACAGAATATTAAATTAAAGAAGACTTAATCTGACTTAATCTCAAACTTTTACCACTTTGAGCATGCTTTTGACAAAAAACTCAACAAGTTTGATTGTTGACAAGTCCCAAATTTTTATTCCAATTCTTGACAAAGATTCACT
>CAOJZF010000180.1:0-15114 GCA_948465475.1 Thalpophila matura
AATCCATTGAGTCTCAAAGTACTCAATGAATTCATTGAATATTGCCCAGTGGTCCTACATATACTTAGACTCCTTGAAGGCTTCATATATGGCTCCAGTCCGGCGTTTGGGAACAAGAGCCAAGGCAGCAAAGCAGATAAAATGCTTTTTACATTCAAAGGATGTATCAGAATTGTAAAGGTTGGTGAGAGCCTTAAAGCGGTGTTGATTCTTGTTGAGTGCCTGTCGGAATGAAAGAAGCAGCCAACAGGTGACACATTAAAAACAGACTGAAAGGCCTGTCCTTGAGCTGCCTCAAAGTCTACCAGGAGCTCAAAGTTATACTCACTGGGGTCTTCATCTTCAGAGCTGTCAATGTGGTTGGCAGTCTTTTTGGATGGCTTTATTGGGCTCTTCTTTATAGCCTTGATTTGGCGAGTACCCTGGGATGATTTGGATTAGGGCCTCTTCTTAATTGGATTAAGGACTGATTGCTCAGCTTTTATCTCATCCAGCCTCTGTTTGACCTTTTGAAGGATGGAAGTATATGTACTTGCCTTTTGACAGGATATAAGTGCATAGACCATGGGGATCACAGTTTCCCCAATTGGCCAAAGATGACCCAGAGCTGCTTGAAGATACTAGAGCAAGTTGAGAATGTACTATCAGCCAGCCATTGTTTGCAGGTGAGTAGTTTCTCCAGATTTTCCCTTGTAGAAAAGCAGATAGACCGGCCAATGGTACCAACAGGATCTTCAAACAGAAGGAACATCTGTCCATGATTGTGTACTTCTAGGCATCAGTAAGGACAGATCATCCAGTTTCTTGGCACTCTTGCCCAGGTTTTTGGCCTTACAGTTGAGCTTGGAAACATATTGGCCAATCTGGGAAAGGTTGAGGACCTGGGAGAGATGTTCAGGCTTCAAGTTTTTGAGGGCCAAGGTTGCAGTCTCAGAGGCATCCTGGTGCTTGTTGATGGCCTGGGTCTGAATAAGGAACCACTTGAGCATTTGCTCATAGACATTCTCTGGCTTGCTATGATTATGAGGAGCATTGGGCTTTTCAGCCAGAAATTTGGTGAACCCCTCTGTGGTGATCCTGGCTGGGCACTTAGTTGCAGAGCAGTGCCAGTTGTGGATGGCCCGGTCCTTGGTTGCATCCTTGCAGGTGTAGGTAAACCCTTCATGATAAAACCCTGCATTGGACTTCAAGGACATCATGGGGAAGTTTTTCTGGAGGGGGCTTGGGAACTTGAACTCCCCATTCACATTGAAAATATTCTTTATAGCCATAGGGTCCCAGAGAGTAGGGTTCTTAGGCTTTTTAGGACTTCTTATTAGAGGCAGGGATTATTTCTTTCCCTGCCTCAGGAACAACTTCACCAACAGGGATATTAATAAAGGGAGTATTGGATGAAGATGGGTTTTCTAAAGTAAATTTATTAGTCATTGTTATAAAAAAAACTTACTATTAATCAAACTAGTTTTAGTACCATCTTTTTGGGCCTCTTTTTCTTCAAAGATCCTCTTATTTCTGGATTTTTGGACTCTCATCTCAGCTCTAGTCTCACCAGGGAAGTCCTTTTCTGAGTCTTCAGAGAAGTCAAACTCATGGCTAGTTAAGGAATCTTTTTCATGTTGATCATCATTATGGTCATGATCATTATTTTGAGAATCCACAGAGCTGTCAGAGTCAGTACTATGACCCTCTTTAGGTGAAGAAGGGGCAACAGTCTTCTCCTCAGGCTTCTTGGGGACAGATTTCTTAGCCTTGGCATGGGAGGATTGAGAGGTAGAGGCCTTTGGGTTGGCCTTGGTACCAATTTTAGATTGATTCTTCTTGGGAGGTATTCTTACTAAGATAAGTTTTATTTGTTAGCATTGCTGTAATTGAAAAAAGATTATATATTAATTTCAAAATATGGCAAAAATGGGGAAACTAAGAAAAAATAAAGCAAAACAACCCTAAAACTATATATACTATAATATAATAGACCCCTTAGTTTGAGATACAGGTTTCGAGATCTGAGACAAAAAATTCACTTTGTTTTATTATTATGTTGTTACGTTAATGCTAACCACAACCCTATGTTCTTAGTAAAATATACTAAACTCCAATACTATGTAAAAACATGAATACTTAAGCTACCAGAGTTTTTAATATGTCATTTGAAAGAGAAAAAAAATTGGTTATGAGTCATTTAATAGCAAAATATAAACCTACATATTGTTTGGTTTTATAAAGCTGTGTTGAAGTTAACAACGTTGTTATTGAAGGAATGATTCAAGATGTAGGATTTTGAGATATAGGAATATATCTTTTTTAAATTGAGTGCGCTTAATTAGACTTAATAAAATTATAGTAATTTGATTTTATTACAATCTGCTATCCAAAGTTTGAGATTAAGATATTTGAGATGGCGTCATCCTTAATGAGTTAAGCACATTTATAATAGAAAAAATCCTACTTACATTGATATATATGTGTATAATTCACTTTAAGCCTAAAACAAAGTACTTAGAACCAATTACAATTCAAAACCAAGTTTAATTTATTAAACAATTAAAATTAGTTCTTTATACTATAAGAAAAGTTTTATTAAGCTCATACTTGAAACAATATGTTTTTGCCATAAAAAGGGTGTTGTTAATAAATAAAGTCCTGCCCTTAATCTTTTTTGAGATCAGAGTTTTGAGATTCAGGTTTTTGAGATTCAGGAAATTTATAACTCTATTAATGAAGTCATATTAAAGTGTGCTTAAGTCAAATTAAATTTAACTGCACAGGTTAATTTTTTTCAAGATTTGGGTTTTGAGATTCCGGTTTCGAGATACAGGATTAAGAAAAGCTTTAAAAAAAAGTATTAACTTCAAATGTTGCTTATAAAAAAATCACGTTAAATGTTTTTATATCAAAACCTATATCTCAAAACCTATTTGAGATACAGGTTTCGAGATTTGGGATTTCAAGATAGAGGTCTATCCCATTTAAAGAGTAGTTCTTTTAGGGCTTTTTATAGCTACAGAACATGGTATGATAACTTGCTCCCCAGAAAGGATAGTGGCTTCTTGGTTTGCAAATATAGGGATCTTCTCGTTAACTGGGATGGAAGAAGGAAGTATTTTACTACTGTTTAATACTACTGAATAGTTCAAGACATGGATAGAGGTTTCATCCTTGATATAACAGGATTTCCTTTAACAATTTGTGGGTTCAGTGTCCTGCACTACTAGGAGGATTTGATAGGAGAGGAGCAAGAGGTAATCATCTTTGAAGTTTAGAATCCTGTTAAACTCTTATAGGAATTGAGTCCCAATGAGCACATTATAATTATCATTGGGAAGTACTATAGCTGGAGCGGTAATTACAAATTCACCAAACTGCATTGGTATGGCAGAATAAGCTCCTACAGCTTTAGTGGCTACTAGTCCAGCTGTACCATACATTTTGGTGTGGTGAAGATTAAGAGCCAATTTTATTCAATTAATTAATTTGGTACTTACAACATTGATGGGGGTACCTATATCAATAATGGCTGTTACTTTGACCTTATTAATAAACACCTCAACTTTGGTAATGTGACATCCAAAAGTGGATTACTGGGTTAAAGTGGTTAGCCCCGGAAGAAAAGGAGTAGACTTCCACAACTGAAGCCATGTGAAGGATGGAGGTGACCAGTTTTTGGATAAGAAGTTCTCCTTCCAGGGAAGATTTGACTGAATGCAAAGAGGGAGGATATTGGGACAAGTAAGATTGTTTGGTGACTTCCTGATTGAGGGATTAACCATAGGGGAACCTCAAGGGATTGGGGAGCCCCAATTACATGGTAGCCAATTTTGGTACTGTAGTCATCCTCTTTGTCTGAGAAGTCTTCTTCAGGATTATGGAGATAGTAAACTTTGTTTGAGTTTTCATCCTCAGGTTGATCTCTGTTACCTTAATCCTCTGGTTCAATCCAATTTACTTCAGGATGACTTTGTTTAATCCAACACCTTTCCTTGGGATGTCCTTTCTTCTTGTGTGGGAAAATCTCACCATCCTTCCTCATTTTGAGGGATTCTTTGGTTCAGGGTTGACTGACATAATTTTTGAGGGAGGTATTTCCCAGTTAGGGGGAAGTCCAGATTTACATTCAGAAGAAGTCCTAGGATAGGATGATTTGATTTCCAACAAAGCTTTTTTCACCTTCTTTATGGTTTTTCAGGTCTGGAGGGCAATGAGCATATGGCAATGTAAGGGCTTATTTTCATATACAGCTGATAATAAGGCAGATTTGACTTCCTCAAGAGTTATATCTTCTGTAGTATTTAGTTGCTGGACCATAGTATAGAACTTACAAGCAAATCTCTCTAAAGAGGTATTAGAGTGGTATTTTAAAGCCATAAAAGAAGTTTGGAGATTCCAAATATCCTGATCACTACCAAACTCAGTTACTAGTACTTCTCTGGTTTCTTCCCATATCATTCCAGGCCAAATGGAGGGGGCTACAGTTTCCATAGCCCCTTGGGATAATCATCCTAATATATGACAAGCTTTTTGTTAGGAACTGGCACCTTCCATAGCCACTTTATACATTTAAAGAAAAGCTGCTAGAGTATCTTCATCTGGATTGTAGGTTGTCTTGAAGTATGGTATAAAGTTAGGGTCTTCATTTTGTTGAGAAAGGTTTGAAGAGGACCCAGTGTTTTGCTCCAGTACAAGGATGTGTTCAGGAGTCGCAGTGTAGGTTCAATGGGTCTGAGAAATTGATGAAGACTTGTGGGGGTGACTTGACTTGGTGTCCATATTCTTGAAGTAAGATTCCATTAATTTTACTCATCCAGCAATAGTAGTCTAAGCAGCCTTTAATTCTTGGAGGGTTACTTCAAAATCATTTTGACTGTCCTTTAAAAAAGGCCACTTGATTGACTAGTTGTTTAAACAGGTCCCTGAACAAGGTGAGTTTTTTTTCACCTGAGCTACAAAATAGTCCATTTGGGTGGTGAGATATTGCCTCTCAGTTTGTAGGGCAGTGGCAAGCTCTTCCTTGGAAATATAGTTACTAAGATTTTCTTAGAAAATAACAATTATTAATTAAGTTTGTTCTAAAATTAGTTCTTTTACTTAAGCTTCCAATAAGAATTTTTGTTTGTCAAGACGTTGAGAGATATTGTCAATCTAATCATAACAAAGGCATTTGGTGGTAAAGTTATGATTGTTATCCTGTTCCTCAAGTGCTTTAGTTTTTTTATAGCAGGGACAGGAGTGGTTGCAGCCATGAGGATTAGAGGTTGTTTGAGATTTTACTTCCTCAGCCACTCTTTGCTTTAAGTATTCTGCAAAGGAATAGACAAGGAGATTTCATGAACTTGAGAAGAGAAATTGGAATTGGCTTGGGTGAATTGTTTGGCTACAAATGGTTGATAGTCTTCTAATTTGCATTGAATTCTCCTGACCCCTTCTTTGACTCATTCTCCAATGAAGGGCTCCAAATTTGTAGCAAGAGTGTTATTTTGTTGTTAGAGAAAGTTCACTTGTTCCTGGTTGGCCAGGAGGTTATATTCTAGGATACCAAACTGAGCAGTGGTCCAAGAGTTTAGAAAGTTATAGCTTTTATAGGACGTTTGCAACTGGGTCCAGAGAGAGAGAATTTCATTTTAATGAGCCTTAAATAAGAACTGGTGATGTACAATAGCTAAATGGAAAAAATTCTGGTTATAGCTTTCAATAGATTGAGTGACAGGTAAGATGTATGAATCTAGTTTTTGAGAGTAAGCTTTGTCTACTTTTAAGCTTCAATCTCTAATAGATTGAGATTCTGGGGTAAATTTCCCCATAGCAAGGTCTCAAGCAGTTTAATGGTCTTGAGTATTGTTAACATTTTTTGGTACTAATTTGAGGCTCTCAACGGACTTGATGACGGTGTAAGCTGTACTGAGGGGAGTTATTCTTCCTTTTTAGCTGATTTCCCATGGGAATTGGGGAATCAAAGACATTGTTGAAGTTTCCTAGGCCTGGATCTGTTTGATTTGCACTATAGCCCCTATAGTAAGCACCACAATTGTAGGCAAGCAATAGCTGATCTACAGTTGAATGTTTAGATTTGGCGTCAAGCAATAATTCAAAAGTATTGTACCTGTTTTTCCTATTTAATGTGCAGTTTTCAAGGGAAAAACAGCCTCAAAATCAAGAAAGGTGGTCATTCAAATAAGTTTTAAAGTAGATAAAAATAGTGTTTGGTTAAAAAACACTTAGTTTATTTCAGAATAAGAGTAATTGCTTATATACAATTACAGAAAAAGAGGTAAGAAAAGGTATAGCTAGTTGGATCACAACTAAAAAGGGAAATTAATTATACTTAGGAAAGGGTACAATTTAAATGAGTTAAGGCCTTAATTGGGCGTAGATGGGGAAAGGACTAATTTGAGAATTGAGAACATAACTTAAAGTTGCATGCCAAAAAATTGGCTCAAGTTAAGCCTAATTTGGATTTTTCAAATTATTTGGCTTCTTAACAGAAGGAAGAATCTTCCATATTGTTGGGTTCTGCTACAGTCTACATAATATAAGTAATTTTTAAATACAATGTAATTAATATAATAAAATATAATTAATTTCTTAAAAATAAATTTTTGGGTTTTATTACTTTAAATTAGTATGCAAAATATGTATTATTAATTAAAAATAATATACATAATCAACTAGTTTTTACACAGAAACATTTTTCTTTAGTTCTGTAAGTAACTAGTTTGTATAAATATTTTAGAATAAATCAGGTAGTTGAACCCCAAGGTTTATGAATGGCACCCTTTGGCTACTTTATATCAAGACTCAAATTATATTTTATGGTAAAAGTAAATAACCATAAACCCTCAAATTTAGAAAGAATCTAAAACAAAAAAAAATGAATCACAAGATTTTCATTTTATTGATAAGATAAGTAATTTTAGATAATTTGTCCAAGTATTAAGGTGTTTTTTATTAGCAAGTGATAACAATATGATTATGAAAACATATATATTAACACTAGTATTGTAGTTATATCTAATATAACAAGATAAAAAGATTGGAATAGGTCTAATAAACCAGAAATATTACATTTTAATTTGAGGAAAGTAGAAACACACATGATATCTACCATCTTTACCTAAGTCTATATTTAAGTATAGTACAGATAATATACTAGAAAATATATTTTATCTTTAAGTTATAATTTAAAAATTAATATATGATTAATAAATAAAGATGTCACTATCATAAGTTACTAGGTATATTATTAAGTATAAAATGTGCATTTCAAAATTAATAAAAGCTTTCCTGATATATAATTACTTGCTAAATACTTAAAATAGTTTTATACTATAAATAAATGCTATAACCATTAATTTACAAAATCATAATTATAATTAGTATAAAAAAGTTATTTTTAGATGGACTCTCTAAGTGAATTGGGTTATCAATTATTTTACAGAAGTCTGAATTCTAAAAGAAGATCTAAATTTTACTTTAGTTTATTTAAGGGGACATAATTTAAATTTGTTACCTAACTATAATTAATACTCTATATGGATATTAGACAATAAATATTTTATTTATTGACCCCTTGTTACTATATGATTAAACCTAAAACTTGGGTTCCTTCTGCCAAATAAATTGTATACTATTTAGTTTATCTACCGGGTTATATCGTATCAATTAATTAATTTTTGGAGCATTATATCTCTTTTTTCTTTCCTTTAAAAGCTATCACCTCTAAATATTAAACACCTATTCCACTGGGTTTACTCATATATCTCATCTTTTCTTTCACATGTTATCACCCCTTTTCTAATTCCTAAAGTGCCTTATTTTTTATTTTTTTATTTAAAGGCTCTACACCCTCATTAGTATTTAATCACTTTATATAATTTTTAGTTTTTTTTAAAAGGTACCAGCTAATTTCTACTTTAATTTACATCATGAATTGTTTTTAAACATAAAGTCTTCACTTTGATTTGGTCTGTACACATTTTATAAGCCATAAGTAATTGTATCTAGTCATTTAATATAATCGCAATGTTTTTTACTTAACAAATTATACTGCTGTCAAAATGTTTTGTTTTTTCTTTGAAATCTAAATTACAATTGTTGGCTTAAAAAAATAGAGTTGATCTAATAATACCTAAGAATTTCCGAAAAATAAAGTAATCGTCAGCTCCAGAATTTGAACCTGTGCGGGCAGAGCCCTTTAGATTTCAAGTCTAACTCCTTAACCACTCGGACAAACTGACTTGCAAACGATGATAGATTGTTATTAGATATTAGCTAACTTATATAGTACATTTTTTATTCTTCCTATATCAAGCCCTATTAAAAAAGATTAAAATATATAATGCTTTTTACATCATTTGGCTATAAATCTTTACCCATCAAATAACTTGACCTCTTATTTCTCATCCTTTAAAAACATGTATAGCGTCGGAAGCATGAATGCGTTTTAATTTGATGAGTCCGCTATAAAAACAGGCGTGAAATAACCTCTGCAAAACAAATAATTATGCCCTTTTTGGTCAATTTAATTCCCAAAAAATGAGTATATTAAAGTTATCACAGATACTTTAGTAAACCAATATCAAACTAATGATTTAAGACTCAAACTATAAACTATGTAAAATTGACTTAACTTGTTCGAATCGTTGTTCAATGAAATTTTACTTAGTCTGATGCCTTAAGTAGAATCACTAATTGTATTAATTTTAATTTCTAGTTTATTAACTTTTAGTTTGTTATCTAAACGATCGGCACTTTTTCATAACAACGTAATAACATCGAGAGTATATAACATTATCGATTGAATGTAGAAACAGCATCAAACTCAAATTAAACTCAAGTCGATTGATCGATACAGAAAAAAGAATGTTCTCTAGATTATTATCAATTGTACTCGTCTCCTGCATCATAGTTCAGGCTATTCCAGCTTCTCTCAATAAACGAGGTCTTCTTTCTAGTGACGACAGTCTTGTCGATATCTCATTGGGTGATCAGGATAGTAACGTAGAATCGTTTTCCGATGATGACCAAGCTGAAATCGAGAGCTTTGGTTCCGATTCCAATGGTCCAGCCAATGACATCAAGATCAGAAATAGAGTAGAAAACGTGCCATACCATGGAAGACATAGAGGTCCTCGTGGGTTTAGTTTTGAAGAACACCCTAGTGAAGACGATTTCGAGTAAAGACTTCCAATAAAATTTATCAATATAACATTGTCCTAGTATTTGATAATTTTAACATTTAAGTAAAAAAGTATATCAAAATCATTTTTATTTTTGATAAAGAAAAAAATTATACAATACATATAAGTCAATAAATTAAGTAACTTGTAGTTTTTAAAATATCATTTAGTTATAAACAAAGCTCTGAAAATAAAATTTTAGCTATATATGAAGTTCTTATTATTCAAGCTTAGAAACACATACTTCAAATATTAGAACATTAATTGTATCATGTGTAATAAAAATAAGCCCTACTCTTTATCTTTATAAAATATATCCACAATTATACTAACTTGATACTTACAATGATTCTTATTAAATACCTTATAATTATTATCTTGAGCTTTAAACTTATTTTATGCATTTACTTTTTATTCTCCTCTAGATGCAAAAAAAAACATAAAATTGTTGGAGCACCAATTTTAATCCTATAGATTAGTTAGAAAATCTAATGTAAAGAAAAAAAGGATTGATCCCAATTAACCACCATTGGGATAGATAACTGCTTTATTATAGTGTAGACTATAAAACTCACATTTAAACATTCATATAAATAAAGTATAGCATTAAAAGTAAACTTTTTTATATTATCATAATACTCAACTATTAAAATTATTGCTTTTTTATCACCACAACCCCTACTTTAAGCTTGTGCTAAATGTTAAATTATTAATCTTAAGATGGCTAAAACCCAAATTCAAACTTATATTATCTAAATCTCTTATTATGAGCCTATTAACACAATATAAAGTACAATTATTTTACTTTACTAAAACCAGTTCCCTGAGAATCCCTTTTTATAGAAAAAACTTAAGATGAAAATTCTTCTTTTTATATCTTTGATATAATTTTAACCTAATTGAGGTTTTTTTTTCTAAACCTTCCTCTTTTGATTCTGACAATTAGAATATGATCAAATTCCCATAAATATTCTTAAATTCATTACAACCTAATTAGGATAATAACTAATTTATTAAGTGTTTCCTCTATTTGATAAGTAATCCAACTATTTATCCCCTTTTTTTTCTTCCAAATTTCACCTAAAATTTTATAATTACTTTTCTAATGAAGTAGATCATTAATTATTAAAGATATACCTAATTTGAACCTAATTATTACTTTTAGTAAGAAAAATTACTTTCTTCAAACAAGCCTAGTCCCTTTAAAGTTGATGCTATTGACTTTATATCAAATAGAATCCTAATTAGTAATAACAGGTATAATGGTAAGCTTTCTGTTCAGCACCCTCTTATTAATTAACTGTTGTCTTGCTTAATTTACCTACACCCTATCAATGTCAACAAAGATCATCCCCTCTAAAAGTTCAGAAACATCTATAACTTTATACATCTTCAAAATAAATTTTAACATTGATTTATGTTTTGAGCACAATCTAAGCTTCCTTAAATTAGAACCCCTATATTTTGCTTGGATAGTTTACTAAATAGTTTAATTACTAAAGTATAAAATTTGTTGTTGCTACCCTCCTGATTAATTTTCATATTTACCAAATATATCATGTCATATCTAGTTTAAATCTTTTTGCTCATTCCTGAAGAACATTAATTGTAAATAAATTCATACCTTCTCTTAGTCTCATTGACCTTTACATATTTTTTATCTATTGATATATATATATTTTAAACTCCTAGTTTAAAGTTACTAATAATTTAGTAGTTTTATACATATATAGTCATACTAAATTTGCCCCTTATCCTTAGTCTCTTGAACTAGACCCCCTTTATCTATAAGATATAGCAACATTTATATTTATATAGATTTTCCTCTATCTTAGAGATCCGGGAACCCTTTTTACCCAAATTTTATCAACTATTGATATCCAGTGTAATCAATCTCTTCTTGTTTTAAAGATAACCAAACCTATAACTATAATTAATATAGTTAGACCCTCTCATCACCAGAGATATTTGTTTCTAAGGGTTTTTTTTCTAACTGCTTCCTTAGAGAAAGGAACCTTAGGTCCAACATATTATTATTATTTTTTCTTAAGTTTTAAAGTTGAGTTTTATCCAAGCTATAAAAAAGTTTTTTTCTATATGTATGCCACTAAGTTTCTCATCCTTATGGTCCTAAAAATTAGAGCTATTAGTCTAAAGGGGATATTTATAGTTACTAAGGACATCTTCTAATACTATAGGTTCATCTTGGTACTCCTGACCACTATCTTACTAGTTCCTATTTAAAGCCCTCTTCTACTAACTACTCTTTACCCCCTTTACCTTATGAACCCAAAGTGGGATAGAATAAGATGGCAAAGCAATACTTCCTCCTATACTTCAAATAGGAGTAGCAACCAAGAGATACCTAGTCCTAATCACCACCCAGTTTTTGTCCCTATAGACCCTCTATTAGGGAGGTCCACCTAATACTGTTTCTTTTAGACATAAATTATAAAATGCAGTTTTTTGTTTTGTGGATCAAGATTATCTTGATATTAGCAGCCTCTATATCATCAATACCTGGCTTATGACTACTGCAGGAAGATATGAACTACTAGTCAGTAGATTTATGGGTTTTCTCTATGGTTCCCAGGACCTGCAGGGTTGAGATTTACATCAAAGACTCAGTTGCTATTCACCCCAGTGTAATGTCTTAATGCCTAACTCTCTATGGATATTTTTTCCTTCTTAGGCTACTACTTCCTTATCTAAATTCTTTTTTTTGACCACTGCTAGTTTTATAGTATGGTTCACCCAATATATTTTATAGGTGTAAAAGACTCTGGTCTTAGCCACTAAATCTAAATTAGAAATTAATTTCAGCACAAATACTATTCTGTCACACTTATGAGCAATCAGTTCTTCATACTATTACAATGAAGTTAAAATGATTATACATAAGATTTTTAAATTTTAACTAAGTATCAATAAAATATAGATAAGACTGAACCATCTACAGATAAAAAGATATAGATTCTATAAGTAGTATAACAATAAAAATATAATATTATATATATATCCTGATTAAAAATAGCTAGATTAATGTTTATAAGTTTATATACTTTATAAACAAGTAAGAAGCTTTGTAATTGATACATAATAATACTATTTATTATCTAGCTCTGATTTAGTTTCAAATTGCAAAATATAGAATTAAATCCATTCTAGCTATACAGAAACAATCTTCAAGTTATAATACTAAAAAAAGGCTTTTTGAGATATATTTATTATAAAATACTTTTTTCTATTTGATTGAATTTTAATTTAATAAACAAAAAATAAGTTAGATTCAGATTTAGAATTACATCATGTTTTTAAAGATACATTATTTAATAATATAATTGGTTTTAAAAGCCTATCAATTTTTTTTAGAAGTTTGAGATTTATCTACTATAGATACATAGTGCTATTTTATCATGATGAATTCTCATTCTATATCTTTTTGATAGCCAGTGTTGCCTTCTAGCAGCAGAATGATACCTTAAAACAGCTTATTACACTTAAGCCCTTAATATTCTCTCTATATCTGTTTTTGATCCTATCATCTATGTACATCGTCACCCAGTGTTTTTAAATATTGTTAAATTATTATTGTAATTATTGTTTGAAAACTAGATTTACCCCCAAGATGGGGTCTTGTAAGAATAGTTGTAAATGAATCTAATCGTCGTACGGATCGGATTTAAAAAAAAGCATACATGGCACCTGAAATATCGTCAGCTACAGGATTTGAACCTGTGCGGGCAGAGCCCATTAGATTTCAAGTCTAACTCCTTAACCACTCGGACAAACTGACGGGTAAATATATCTAAAAATTAAATTAATAACTATTACACAAATATAAAAGACAAAGCCATTAATGGTTTTTTACCAGTTACTAATTTCAAAATACTAACTTTGTAGTTCTCTTTATTTATTTCACCGAAGTAGCAATTTATAACTACGAAATCACCAATGCCTTGTTTATCTTAAATCAAAAGCCTTTATCTGGTCCCTTTTTTTACTTAATCTTAATTTATGATCAGATTAGTTTTCTAAGAGAATTTTAGATTAACTAAACTTGCCTTTGGAAAACGTTTTCATAGTATAATAAAACTAAAGCTTGAGTCTTTAAAACTATTATTTTTAGAAAGAAATTTTATAAAAGATCGTAGAAGTAATGAATATTGTAAAATAAAATAGAAAATGAAACCGAATACAAATTTACAGTGTCAATAGTGGACTTGCTTAGTAAATTCAATAAGTAGCTTAATCTATGTTTAATATTAAAGTTTATAGATAGTTTGAGTAAGAATTAATTTTCACACTGCTGCGAGTTCAATTCACTAAACCTTATTATACTCAAAGTCAATAATCCTATGAAATATTATGTTGAGAATAAAAACGGGCCATATGTCGTCGAAAATATAACTTAATTTTTGATATATGAATTCCGTTATAAAAGTAAGCTTGTAATAACATCAACAGAAGAAACAATTTTCATAACCTTTTGACTAAATTAAATTCACTAAACATGAGTATTTCAAAAACACTACAAATGCTTCAATGAATTGTTATGAAGCTGCTGATTTAAAATCCCAACTGTATAAACTAGACTTAACTTACTCAGCTTGTTATTCGGTGGATATAACCAACTTAGTTTATTAAGTAGAATCACTAAGTCTATTGATTTTAATTTCCAGTTAATTAACTTTTGGTTTGTTATCTAAACGATCGACACTTTCTTATAACAACGTAACAATGTCGAGAGTATATAACATTATCGATTGAATGTAGAAACAGCATCAAACTCAAATTAAACTCAAGTCGATTGATCGATACAAAAAAAACAATGTTCTCTAAATTCTTATCAGTTGCACTTGTCTCCTGCATCTTAGTTCAGGCTATCCCAGCTTCTCTCAATAGACAAAGTCCTGCCTCTGGTGACGATAATCTTATCAATATTTCCCTAAATGGGGATGGTAGTAACGTAGAGACGTTTTCCGATGAAGATCAAGCTGGAATCGAGAGCTTTGAATCCCATGGTCCAACCAATGATGTCAAGATCAGAAACAAAGTAGAAAACGTACCATATCATGGAAGAAGGCACAGAGGTCATCAAGGTTTTGGTCATAACGAAAGTCATCGTGAAGAGGAAGATTACAATGAGGATGATTTAGAGTAATTTTATAACAATAAAATACAACATATAGTAACAGATGTTAATATTGATATAAATTACAAAATTGGTTGTTTAAAGTTACTTTTTTATTTACCCTGCATGCCTACTAGAGGCATACAATTAGTTGTTCTAGTTTATATTCATTTTGCTATTATGCCAATTAAATCAATTTACTATCTTTTATATCAATCCCTAAATACTGTAAAATATAATGATGTTAAAGAAAGCAATATTTTTATTTTATTTTTAGATAATTGTATAGTCATCAGATGAGGTTTTAATATAAAATAAGGTTAAACATTAACTATGGATAAACTTAGTGATTTTTTAAAATATTCAAGTACCAAGATGATAAGTCTTAAATTAAAATAATTATGAAGACAATGTATATCACCAAAAAACTAGCTAAAAAAGTCACACAAAAAAAACTGTTAGCTTAAGTTTGCAAAATTTTTAGAAAGTATAATTAATGTATATGTTTTCTTGATTACTAGCTAGAAAAAAGAATCCATAAATATATTTTTTCTGATGCATAATATTTAATTAAATATAAAAGATAAAAAAAATGAGGAATAGATTGTTTTACCAAAATAGATAAAAATTTTAGTTATAATAAAGTATATAAATACACTGAGACAGAGTTTATTCTATTTATATTATTGTATGCTATAAAAAATTTCCTCTATATGGTTTAAGTCATTCGATTATTAAAAATGGGTTTTCATAACTATATGAGCCTTGTCTATAGAGGCAATTTCACATGAAGTGTGGTAGATAATTATC
>CAOJZF010000181.1:0-14182 GCA_948465475.1 Thalpophila matura
GCACATCTTAATTGATATCTTCCACGGCAAATATAGCTTTGTACTAGTCAATTAGCGCTAGAAATTGATCTTTATCAGTATCTCTTAAAATCCCTATATGTGATTTGTTATTGATAGGTGCTAATATGAATTTAGCTTAGCAGTTCACTAATGCTACAAATATAAGAAATTGAATTTTATAAATTTTATCTGGAAGAAATTGTAGAGAAGCAATATCTGCATATTCATTGACAGTGATGGATTCCCTATGGAGGTTTGCCAGTAGGATGGATTTATCTTTTTTTAATAATTGCTAAGGACAAGCACTCTATCAGTAATAGGTTTTCCTGGTCATTAATAAGCCACTGGTTCAATCATACCATGTATCCTTTCCAGAATATTGATCTTTAGGCCAGTGGATACTATAACTTGTTGATTTGGTGTATTGTTGATGGTGTCTTGAATTTTGACTGGATTTGTTTCCTGTAGTAGTGACAGTCAAGGGGAAGCTTAATTGGAACCTTGTTAGAGGTATATGGAGGAGTAGAGAGCAATAGGGTCAATGCAATTAAGAAGGGACATACGAGCAAAAGTCCCTTGGATGTATGCCAACTTTTGGGAGTGGAATCTGAAATGGAAATTTTGGAAGTAAGAAGACTAACACGGAACCAGGACAAAAGGATCCAGGTCTAAGGATAATAGGGACAATGGAGAGGGACAACCATTGTTGAAGAAGGGATAAAAATGAGATGAATAAGAGGATAAAAAAACTTTCCTAGTAATTGAATTTCAATGCTACAAACTTATTTTGACTTTAACAAGACTACCTTGGTGCTTATTTTCATAAGATTGATTTTTAGTTAAAACACATAGTGTGCAATGAAAAATGGACACAATAACTATGACCCTGTCTTGGTAGCAGAAATTAACCAGATGATCATTAAAACATGTGGAGGCCATTTAGAAGCTAGGTCTAAACAAATGCAGATATATGTGACCTTGCCGACCAAAGAAGAAAGGGATATCATTATTGCTTATATGGCTGGAGACAATACATGGATGGCCAAGTGAGATTACCAGTATTTGTTAGAGATACTGCAGCATGTAGCCACTCTCAGAGTGCTTGCTGCCAGCATTTCTTAATGTCTAACTCTTTATGGAGGTAACTGGCTATCACTTGAGTAGTAAAAAGAATACCAATAAATCTAGAGTGGCAACAATGGACAAGACAGCCGTCTGGTTGATGTTTGAATTTTTACTCTAAGAGAACCAACTTGTTTAAGAAGAGGGAGTTTTTTTCCTAATAAGTGGAGCTTCCCTTCCTGATGGTTGATAACTGTCCCATACACATTAAATAAACTGGATCCTAACAGTCCTTTGTAGCTGTCTGCCATGAGAACTATTGTCAGAGAGGTGGCTACCACACTGTCTAGATTGATTGGAACAGAAGAGTAAGCAGCCGCAGATTTTACTCTTGATTCTCCTGCAGTGCCAAAGTAATGTTCATATTATATATCAGACTTGTGTCTAAGTCTCATCACAAATTTGGTGGAGAACATGACTAAAGGGGCACCTGAGTCTAGCACTGCTTGAACGGGTAGACCAAAAAGTTTGATATGTAAACAGGTGGAACTTGATCCATGTATGGATTAGGGTAGAAAATATAAGATGCTATGACTTTGATCTATTTAGAAAGAGGCTCAATGAGTTTAAGGACCATATTATACATTTTAGCTAAGTTTATAGATAACAAAACGTTGATTAAAGCATCAGAGTTTTTCATAAAATATTACATTGCTTTATTTTGTTGAATGTACAATTGGGATAAAATTTTGTGTTCTTCTTCTTGCAATGGGACGACTTTGTGTGGGTTTTTGTTTCTAAACAACTAACAGAAAAAAACCTGGCTCTATTAGTTTGGAGCCTAATTGGGGCTAGCAAGGAGAAGCTGGCTCTGTCCTTCTTGCTTACTCTTTTTTTGTCTCCAGGTTATAAGATGTGGAGTCATATTATACCTTAACCAAAGAGTACAGGACATCTATGTTTTCTGCAGGATGAGTAGGGATCTGGGCTTTTTTCCTAGATGTGCAAATACAAGCCAAGTGGCCTATCTCTCCGCATCTTAGATATTTTTCTTATTGATATCTTCCCTAGTGTACATAACTTCTTCCTGAGGTTCTAAAGCAAAGTAAGCTGCTCTGTAATATGGGTGAGCAGGAGTGAATGGAACTTAAACTATGGGAGGCTAGATTCCTATCCATGCAAAACACACCTTGTTTGGAGCTATATGTTACTCTTGCTGGTAAGAAATTTCTCAGGGAAGGTATAAATCAGATGGTGTGTAGAAGCGCTTAAGCTAGTTCTCTGGAGGCTGTGTTGGTCAGATTCTTGATTTTTTGTGCTTCTGTAATAAATCCTCTGCCAAAATTCTGGAGAGACTTGTTTTTGTAAAAGAGATAGCTAGGAAATTAGCCTTATTTTCTTTGATTTGTTTGGGTAATTTAAGAGATGATAAGACATAATTCTAGATTTTTGTAGGTGCTAGTTTCTTCTTAAATAGAGGACACAGATGATGCAAGAGAAGATTTGTTGAGAGCACCAATTAACAAGGTCCTTCTCTGCACATCTGTAGTCTAAACATAGAACATTTTGAATGTCTTCAAAAACATGTGTTATGGATAGTTGACCTTCTGGCAAGAATTTTCTATTTGATTTAGGTAACTCTTGTTGTTTTGGTGCTCTTGCAAGAGTGGGAATATATGACTTATAGGGTTAGGATGGACCAAAGTTGTTGGGCCCAGGAGGGTATAGAGGGCTGGGGGGCCAAGAAATTTGGGGTGTACATTATCCTAAAATATTGAAACAAGTATCCTGGTTCCCAATTAGAATTGCTTTGTTGGCTTCAGGGCCTGTTAAAACCGTTATAATGCATGCCAGGTGGGGGAACTGGGTCAGGATGTTGGTACTTCTTTTAAAGCTTTGGTAGGTTTCTCCTGGAACTTTTTCTGGCGTAGGAGATTTAGGTGCTTCAGCTCTAGTCTGGTTGGCTTGTTCCAAGGCTTCTTTGGTCACGCTAGTGTTGTAAGACACATCTCTATCTTGTTTGTCATCTCTTCCAACTTGAGGTTAAGCCGTTGCCTGTCCTCAATTCCAAATCATGGATCCAACTATTGATTCTGTATCCATCTTCCCCCCTTCCTTTTCTTTTATCTATCAATCTTTGATACAATAATCTCTTCTTCCTTTTTAAGAACTCTCATAATAAAGCCTTATTTACCATTACAAACACTACTTGTGCTGGTCCAACATCACATACAACTCAATTTTTCCCCTACTTCATGCTCCTGAGATTGGCAGTGCAACACTGGTAGCAGCGGAAGGTTCTCTCTTAAGACCATCTTAATTAACAAACACATTTTCTTTGAAAACTATTTTAACAACATCCATAGTAATTTACTAAAAGGTATCTATTAAAATGTGTCTCATTGATTTAACTTTGAAACCCATTTTCCGGATTATACTATGGAGCAGGCTGTACTTTAGGGTCAAGTCATCTTCTGTAATTAGTTGATACCCTTGAGTGGTTATCAAGGATTGAACTTTTCCAACATGGCCACCCAAAACAATGAGATAGTAGCAAACAGTCCAAGAGTCAAATTTTCTAATTTCAAAGGAAAGCATTTGGATAACTTAGATTTGTGGTGAAAGACTGTCAAATCCTGTCTGTTGTTGAATCAAGTTATAAAAGTCTTTGGTTTTGAGAATGTGCCAATGTACTTGAGGGTTCAGCTTTCAACTAGCTCAACAGCTGGGTTAAGGAATCATCCAATAAAAAAGCTGGAGTGATTTTAAGGTAAAAATTTCTATTTGTTTTTATTATTGTTACAATGGACTTGTGATTACCTGCATGGGTGGACAACCTTAAGCATACAGCTATGGTGGATGAATACATATGGGAACACAGACGGATTTGAGTCCTAGCAAGGGATGATGTAAACTCCAATGAAGGAAAGGTTTGGCACATTTTTATGAAGAATTTACCTTATCATATAAGCAAGTACATCCAAGATGAGGATTGCCCTACCCTTGAAGATACCTATTGTGAGGCAAAAAATACAGAGAAAAAGAATCTCGCCTCTTGCAACCTCTTGGGAATCAAGAAAGAATTTAAGGGTAAGGAACTGAATAACAAGCAGAAAGGTGGTTTTTATAGAGATACAGCACCAGCCAAACCTCAAGACGGACAAGGAGGCTGTAAATCTGCTTGTTTCAATTGCGTAGGCCAAGTTCAGGCTCTAGGCAAGGATGACACTGCCTCCGCCACCAATATTTTTTCTTCCAATAATAAAGATGTTCTATTAATTTACCCTCTTTATTTTAACAATCCTCCCATAAGTTATCACTAGATAGCAGCGCAGAAAGATCCCTTATGTTGTTGGATATTGTGAAAGTTCACAACCTGCCACAAGTTTTTTTTTGTATCAGAACATTAATTTTAACAAATTAATTGAGAGCACTGTTGATAAGCAAGTGGAACCCATATAAATCAATTTGGGGAATCTAACTGCTAAAATTGGTTGTTTAGTATGTCCCAATCTTAGTATCATATAATTATGGGAATAGATTTGTTGTGCCAGTTGAAACCAACAATTGACTGATAGACGTCTACTCTGATGACCAACAGAGGAGGGGCCAATTTTAGTGTATACTCAGATGGGATGCATCATCTGTTAAAGGATTACTTTTTTTAAAAGTTGTAGAATTGAATGAGGAAAGTGAGATAGAATGGGACTAATGGGAATTTCACTGTGTCCAGTTTTATAACGTCTAAATTCAGGAAATCAAAGATCCTTGTCTAAGGATCCTACTAAAGGAATTTTAAGATATGTTTAAGATAGTCTTGAAGGACTACCACCACTACAACCAATCAAACATTGGATCAAGCTGTTAGGATCAATGCCCAAACAGGCACTCATCTACCAACTCAAAACAAAAGAAGACAATGCACTGAAAGCATATCTGAATGACTCATTAGAACAGAGCCTAATCTGACCTTCACAGGCACCATGAGGAGCTGCCATATTCTGTCATGACCCCAAAGTTCTGACACTATGCTCTGGATCTTGCTCACAGGCTGGGACAGCCAGGCCAAGGTATTCAGGGCAAGTAGAACAGTCTTACTTATTACCTTAACGACCAAGGAAGATTGAGACACACTAGCCCCAAAGACTAGTAGTGAACATAGAGGGATCATGGTGTTGAGGGCCAGAACCACTGCAAGTGGTTCAGCCATGGTTGTTGTGTTAAAAACTTATATCTAAATGAGGAAAACTAATCAAAAAGAATAAAAATATGAGTATATTATTCTTTACTATTGTTTATTGTATTCAAGAACTAAGTCAAAAGAGACCACAACCTTCTTGGAGAAATTTCCCAAAGTTTTATTTGGGAGAACTTTCAATATTTTATAAGTTTAAGTTTAGTTGTGTAACCTCAAACCCTTGTGAATGCCTTAATGAAGTACTTAGTAGAGTTGGCCTTGATATTGTTCACCTTAGTGATGGTGATAGAGTCCAAAATAGATAAAAGTCTATTGGAACCACTAGGAGAATTCCTGAGGCTCATGACATTACCCCCCAGACTTTCAGATGTTAAGGCTGAGTGGAAAGATGCAAGTAGGTGCTTACAGTTGCTACAGTCTTCTTCATCCTGCCAAGTGCTTTCTTCAACGGGGTAGTGCTTCCATTTGACCAGGAACTGAGTCTTACCCTTGACTGTTCTTTATTTTAGGATCTTATCTACCTCACATTTGAAACTGGGTTCCACTTGAGGTAAGGAGAGGTGTTTTGGAACCTTTTCTTCAAATGGTTTGATCAGGCTCCGGTGAAACACAGGGTGGACTTTCCAGTTTGAGGGCAGTGCAAGTTCAAAAGCTACTGCGTTAACTACCTTCTTTACCTTAGAAGGACCTAAAAATTTAGGAGAGAACTTCTGAATCCCTACCTTGAGCTTCAAGTTCTTGGAGTTTAGCATCACCCAACCACCAGTTTTTATCTCAGAACCTGGGATTCTTTTCAGGTTGGCAAATCTCTTGTGGGTCTGGCTAGCCTTGTTGAGGTTGTCCATCAACGTTGCTTGAGTCTTTGTTAGATTCCTCAGTATACATGCAGTCTCTGGATGGGAAGTGGGAAGAGGGGATTGGAAAACCACTGAATTTAGCCATAGTTCGCATAGAAGGGAGAGAACTTAGTTGAGTTCTGAGTCTTCCTGTTGTAGGTGAACATAGCTAACAGTAACCAATCCTGCCAGTCATCTTGCTCCTCAGTGGTGTAGCAACGTAAATAGTGATCCAAGATATGATTGAGCCTTTCAGTTTGGCCATCAGACTGGAGATGGAAAGCTGAAGAGAGGCATTGCTTGATACCCATGATTTGTTCAAGCTTGAGAAGAATTGGGACAGAAACTGGGTGCATCTATCTGATACAATTTTCTGTGGCAAGCCATGTCTGGAGAACACCTCTTTCAAGAAGATAATGCTGGATTCCTTGTTAGTGATTGTATTGATACAGGGGAAGAATTCTGCCCATTTAGTGAACCTATTGACCACCATGATAGCATCATAGCCATTTGAAAGGGGAAGGTCAGTAATGAAGTCCACACTGATGGAAGTCCAAGGGGCTTCCGGAACTTTCAGAGGAAGCCAGAGCCCAGTAGGCCTGGAAGTAGAAGGTTTTTCCTTGAGCATAAGAGACAATTATTGATATGTTCCTTCACTGACTTCTTAAGGCTCGTCCAGATGAAGTGGTGTTTGATTAGGGAGACTGTTCCTGATATCCTAGGGTGTCCAGCAAGTATGTGATTGTGACACTGTTCTATCACTTTTGTTCTCAAAATACCTTCCAGAACCCATAATAGACCTTTGTAATATAGGGCCTGGTCTGTGACAGTGAAGTCTCCTACCTTGTTAGCAGAAGAGACAGAAGCTACTTCCAATATCTTACCAAGTATGAATTGGTCCAGACCCTGTGCCTTGATGATCTTGTTGAACAATGGTGGCAGTGGCGATTCTATGTTAAACAGGGACTCTGGGAGTAGAGTCACATTGTTGAAAACGTCCAGTTCTTTGGGATCATAGAGGTGTGCTGGATCCCTACTCAATAAGTCTGCTATAATGTTCAATTGTCCCCTCTTGTACTCAATGATAAACTTGTAAAGCGCTAGTTCATAGTGCTATCTTGACTGTCTTTGGTTCAACCGCTGAGGAGATTTGAAGTACTCTAGGGACTTGTGGTCTGACCTAATTGTAACCAGATGTTGGGCATTCTGTAGATGGTGTTGCCATTCCTTAAGAGCGCTGGCAATTGCCAACATTTCCTTATCATGTACTGGGTAATTGGTCTCCACTGGAAGCATCTTCCTGGAGAAGAATGCTACTGGATGCTCTACTCCATCAGTTCCTGCTTGGAGTAGGACAGCACCAACCGCAAATTTGGAGGCATCAGTTTCTAAAACAAATGGTTTGGAGGGGTCTGGGAGGGCTAGAACCGGGGTACAGGTCATAACTTCCTTTTTCTTTTGAAAAGCAGTTTGGTGCTCTACCCCCCAAGAGAAAAGAACATTGACAGAGGTGAGGTGGGACAAAGGAAACGCAATTTCAGACAGATCTTTAGCATATCTACATAAGAACTTGACAGTCTCTAGGAAGGAGCGCAACTCAGTCCTATTAGAAGGCACCTTCCAGATGACCACCGCTGCAACCTTGTCAGGGCAGGATGCCTGACCGTTGCAGAATATGATGTTACCTAAGAAAGATACCTGTTCCTTAAAAAACTCACATTTGTACATTTTCAGTCTGAGAGAACGGTTGTGCAAGGCCTGGAACACGTTCTTCAGATCCTTATGGTGTTGTTCTGCTGAAGGGGAGAAAACCAGGATATCATTAAGGTAAGCAATGCAGCAGGAGCCCACCAGGGATCCCAGGGTGTTATTGATCATTTTTTGAAAAACTGATAGGGCATTCTTTAACCTAAAAGGCATGGAGGTATACTCAAAGACTCCAAATTTACATTTGAAAGCTGTATACTGACAAAAAGATTTTGTTACCGGAATCTGGTGTAAAGCATTCTTCAAGTCAAGCTTGGAATAGACAACAGAGCCTAAGATGGAAGAAATGATGTCTTCTAATAAGGGGAGAGAGTAGTTGTCTGTTTCCATGACTGTATTTAACTTCCTATAATCAAAAAAACCCTCAGTTCTCCTGAGGATTTGGGAACTAGGATTACTGGGCTAACAGTTGCTGATCTGGAAGGGACAACTATCCCCGCTGCCAACTTTTCTTCATGTAAGTATGGAGACTCCTCAATTTCTTCTGGCCTAAAGAGTAAATTGGACTACCCATGTAGTTCTCTGTATTGGGCTTGAATTTGATGGAGAAGTGTAAGTTCTCTAGAATGTTTGGAGTTATATTCTCGTTGAACAGGGGTTTAAACATGTCAATGGTGGGTTGAGTAGGTTCTATCTCTATGTGAGAAGGAGAATCGTGGGAGAGGGTGTTAATGGCAGTAATTTTATCAGACATAATGCTGTGAGATTCCAAGGGAAGGTAATGATTTTTACCCACCCTCTTTACTACCACCTGACCCTTGCCAAGGTCCACTATGGGTTCACACATCCTCCGCCAATCCATACTCAAAATAACCCTATAAGTTAACCTCTTAACAACCCTAAACCTAGTGTAAAAGCTAAACGTTCCTACCTTAACTATAACTTTTTCTATTGTTATGAAAGACTTTATGTTCGTCCCATTAGCCAGAGTGATGTAGGAACACTGAACAGTTTCTACATTCAAACTCTGGGCAAAATCTAAACTTATATAGTTTGATGTAGCCCCAGTATCAATTAAAAAAATAAAACTATCCAAACTTAAACTAGGAAAAGAGGAAGAAAGTAAAAGGTAAGAAGAATGGTTATTTTTATCTCTAGGTCTCAAGTTATAGGAAGAAAGGTTACCCATGGGCTCCTTTTGGGCAGAAGTAGAGCTCTTTATGTCCTTTAGGTCTTAGGCTCCAGAGAAGTCAGGTTTCCTGCCACTCACAGTGATGAAGGAAAGTAGCCCTGGCTTTAGACCTTCAAAGAACAGCTCAGAACAATTCTTAGGGTCCAGACCCGCTCTCTGGGACAGGAGGTAGAACTTTTCATGGTATTGGGTTACCACTAAATCCTCCTGGGAGAGATTGCTCAAGGCTTTGATGGCTTGGGCCTGGGTCATGGGGAGAACCAAGTTGTTTTTCTTGAACTCCTTCAGGAACAGAGGGAAGTTGGTCTTAAGGGCTGAGTTCTGAAGCAGGAGTTCCAGGGAAGCCTGTTTATGGGCTGAGGGCAGGACTTTCAATAGTCTTCTAAACTTCTCCTGGTCATCTAGAGATTTTCCATAGATTTCCTCAAGAGAGAAATCTACCAAACAGTTGTTTATAATCTCCTCAACCTTGCTCTTGTTGGGAGAGGTCAAGATTGGGAGAGTAGTTAGGCAATTGTTTATAGAGATGTTGTTATTTTTGCTGGGGGATCTGGGTGGTGAAAATAGCCAAGACCAAGTGAGCCCCAGGCACAGCAGGGTAACCAACAGGGAGTTGCAGACCAGGTAAACGAGCTTTCTATCCTGATACCAAGCTACTTTATTTTATAAAGTAGCAGAAAACAATAGAGGTTGGTCTCTAGTATCAAGACCCCAAAGTTGTGACACTATGCTCTGGATCTTGCTCACAGGCTGGGACAGCCAGGCCAAGGTGGTCAGGGCAAGTAGAACAGTCTTACTTATTACCTTAACGACCAAGGAAGATTGAGACACACTAGCCCCAAAGACTAGTAGTGAACATAGAGGGATCATGGTGTTGAGGGCCAGAACCACTGCAAGTGGTTCAGCCATGGTTGTTGTGTTAAAAACTTATATCTAAATGAGGAAAACTAATCAAAAAGAATAAAAATATGAGTATATTATTCTTTACTATTGTTTATTGTATTCAAGAACTAAGTCAAAAGAGACCACAACCTTCTTGGAGAAATTTCCCAAAGTTTTATTTGGGAGAACTTTCAATATTTTATAAGTTTAAGTTTAGTTGTGTAACCTCAAACCCTTGTGAATGCCTTAATGAAGTACTTAGTAGAGTTGGCCTTGTTATTGTTCACCTTAGTGATGGTTATGGAGTCCAAAACAGATAAAAGTCTATTAGAACCACTAGGAGAATCCCTGAGGTTTATGATATATTCTTTGTGTAAAAGAAGGATGGAAGTCTCCAATTGGTAACAGACTACCAAGCCTTAAAAGCCATCACCATAAAGAACATTCATCCCTCTTCCTCTAATTGACAAGTTGCTAGATCAACTGTTGGGGGCTTAAATCTTTTCCAACACTGATCTAATTGCCAGTACAACCAGATCCACATCCAATCAAAGACATCCCTATATCAGTTTTTTTAGTAAACAAGGACCCTTTTAAAGCCTTGTCATGAACTTTGGAACAACCAATGCACCCTCAACCTTTGTAACAATGATGAACTCCATCTTCCAAGAGGAATTAGGAAAAATGGTAGTCATATTGGACAACATCATTGTGTACAGTAAGAACAAGGAACAGCACCTAACTAATTAAAAAACAAATATTAAATACTTTAAGTTATAACAATATTTAGGTTAAACCAAGAAAGTGTATATTCTTCAGGAGTTCCCTTACCTTCTTAGGTCGCAAAATTAGTAACAAAGAAAAATCTTGGCTGATCCAGAAAAGACCAAGGTCATCAACAAACTACCAAGACCCAATTGCCAAAAATAACTTCAATTGTTCCTGGGGTTAGTAACACATGTCTGGAGGTTTATCTCTCACTGTTCAGAGCTCACAGCTCTGCTCTCCTGCTTACTGCAAGTGGATGTTCCATTTTTGTGGACACCAGAGTGTAAGCAGAGCTTTTTCACATTGAGAGAAAAAATAACCAATGTACCAATAATACAATACCCAGACCCAGATCAGGAATATCAGCTAGAAACAGACGCCTCAGACAAGCCAATTGGCGCAGTACTCCGCATCAAAACCAAAGAAGGCTTTAAACCAGTAGCATACAAATTACAAATGCTCAAATCATAAGAACAAGGATTTTCCATTCATAATAAAGAAGTATTTGCAATTGTGCACGCCATCAAAAAGTGGCAATGTTACTTAAAGGGTGTTGAGAAAATCTAAGTTATCACCAACCACAATTCCCTAGATTTTTTCAAGGCTAAGTCTAAACTTACAAGCAGACAGGTTAAGTGGATGGAGAAACTGGTAAGTTATAACCTGACCCTCCAATATTGCCCAGGAAGGGAACTCCTTCAGGCCAATGTGTTGTCACCAATATACATACAAAATGCACAGGCCAATGGGGAATGGGCCCCAACTGGCTGATGTACTATGCACATGCGGACAAGGGAGTATACCCAACTAACATCTTTACTAAAACCCTTGAAAAACTAATTAAATTGAAAATTAACTCTAAAGTAGATAATGGTAATGTTGTATAGTGTAATGGCAAAAAAACTGGGTACCCTGCATACCAGTATCCCAACAGATAGAAACCATCCTCCAATAAAACAGAGACATGGGTCACACCCTTTTTCAGAACCTCACAGTCTTCTTAAAAGCTTGCATGTGGTGGCTAACTACATCAAAAGACATTCAATACACACTTAATTAATGTAAGACCTCTTAAAAGTCTAAATCAACAACTGCTCCCAATAAGTCCATGATTCCATGATTCCTTGGGTAGATGGAGCGCCCTTTGAGCAATGGGCCATTGAATTCATAGGGCCTATGCCTGCCAATGACTCAGGCTGTAAGTTTATGATTACAGCTATTGATTTCTGTACCTGGTGGCCCGTGTCCCAAGCAGTTGAAAATCACAATACATTGGCCATTAAGCGGTTCATTGGGCGTAAGATCACCAGCAAATTTGTACTCCCAATCGGAGTATGACCAATTGTGGCAGAGAGTTTTTGTCCAAAGACATAAAACTCTACTATGAAGTCAAAAAGATTGGCCACCTCCCAACTACTCCCTACCACACTCAAGGTAATGGAAGAGTAGAGCGTTTAAACAGTGCCTTGCTAGAGATACTGCCTAAGATATGTACTACCAACGTATCCACTTGGCCACAGAAATTACCCACAGCCTTAATTGTTGTCCAATCTTGAGTAAATCAGGATATTAAATTCTCACCCTTCAAAATAGTGTATGGTTATCAACCCAAAACCATCAGAACATCTAAGGGTCTCAAATTAATCAAACTCAAAAAAGTACCACAAAGGGAACAAATGACCCAACACTACCAAGACATCCAATCCAAGGCTACAGAACAAGCAGCCAAGAGGATCTAAGAACAAGGAATGCCAGCAGCTAACTGTTAAAAAGTCAGAGGTGAATTATGGGCCCTAAACCCAGACACCTCAAAGCTCCAACCCAGAAAGATTGGTCCCTACGTTGTCTTTGAAGAAAACCACAAGTTCAACACATATACCATACAAGATCACAAAGGTAAGCAACACAAACTAGACATAGACTTGTTACAACCATGGAAGAGCCATCAAAGCCAACAGGAAACAAAAAGACCAATCCTTGACGAGCTCCTCAAACAACAACAGGCCAGACCACAGACACATTCCTAAAGCAAGCTTAATTTCTACAGAATTCTTTTAGGAGGGGGTGTGTTGTAAGACATGTCTCTACCTTGTCTTCCGTCCCTTCCAACTCAAAGTCAAGCCCTTGCCCTCCTCAATTTCAAATTATGGATCCAACATTAATTCCAGATCCATCTTACCCCTTCCTTTTCCTTTATCTATCAATCTTTAATGCAACAATCTCTTCTTCCTTTATAAGAACTCTTGTAACAAAAGCCTTATTCACCATCACAAACACTGCTTGTTCTGGTCCAATATCACATACAACTCTATTTTTCCCCTACTTCATGCTCATAAAATTGGCAGCGTGACACTAGCAATTAATTCTTATATTCATTTGGATTTAAAAAGGACCTTTAAGGAATAAATTGTCAATTCTCTTTAACTATAGTTTGAATTTTGTTATAAAAAAACTGCTGTCTACTTTGAAAGTTTTGTAAAAATCTTCATGGTTGTTTATAGATGTAGTATCATCATATATTACGATTTTTAATACCTTTATTTACTCTTAAATTTTAATTCAGTTCCCACATTATAAAAAGAAATATTTTGAAGTTTGAGTACTTCCAAAGCATCAAGATTGTTTCTTTCTGCAACTAACTTCACCTTTTCTAGTATCAATGAGGGTGATTTTATCTTCATATGATCTAATGTTTAGGTTGGTGAATTTCTCTTGATGTCCTTCAAGACAACTAAAGGCCTCAATTATATCCTTATTAATGCAATTTATTTGCTCCTTTAGATTGTTATTCATGGCCTGACTATTCTGAAGAGTTCTGATGTAGGTAGCATGGCGGTTTAGATTCTCTGTATTGCTAATTACTTTATTTTTATGGCACTTGAACTAGCTATGAGTGGGTCAGAAATTCTGCTTTGAGGATCCAAAGGTTTGTATTAAATTTTTGGGACATAATAAAAGGTCTGTTGGTAAAGATTATAAAAACTCATGTGCTCATATTTAACTTTGTCAAGTCAAGACTGTAACAGGATGACGTGTTGTTTGGCATACTCTTTCAATGAATTTAGAGATACTGTAAAAGTTTCAGTTAATAGATTTTGATACTTGAACAATTCCAGTAGTTTATTGTTTATAGGGTAGTTTATTGGGATTAGGTATGCTTTGAACTTTCTTAGGTTAGCAATCACATCAGTGGTAAGAAATCCATTTGGTCTTGTACAGGAGCTGGATACATGTTCAAAATCTGCAATGGTGGGGTATTCACTTATTGCTGGGATGTCTTAAGAAAAGTTTGGTGCCATGGGAGTTTGCTCAGGAGAATTGTATGTGACAAGGGACTTTCCTGATACAAATGGAAAATTCTTGAAAATAATGGGGCCATAGGAGCTTCAAACAGGGTTTCTCTGTTGATTAGGAATCAATTAACTGTATCAACTTCTGGTGAGATGTTTTCTTGGGATGTAGGGTTATTTCTTTCAGCTTCTGTTGGCAGAATTACATCTGAGTAGGTTATAGAACTTCTATTTTTTAGTGTTGTTT
>CAOJZF010000183.1:0-18728 GCA_948465475.1 Thalpophila matura
TAACAAACAAGTTACATATATTGAAATGGACTGAAGGTCATGTAGGGAGAAACTTGTTGCTTACAACTGGTGGGTTAAAAGGTAGTAATTGGAGTCATCCCAAGCCTCTATTGTACTCCTGCAGTGGCAGTCAAATTGATAGTTATATAGGCTTTCCTATAGGATGGTTGAAGGAAATGTTATAAATTATATTATATTGAATATTTTAAATCCAAAATATATTTATATGATAGAGTAGGAAATTTAGTTAGAAAGTTGCCAGGTAGCCAATAGTTGTTACAACAATTCTCAGAATTTGGAATTCTTAAAATGGTAAGAAGTCAATTTAAAGTGAGATGCATTTAGGAAAATGAGCAATTTCTTTATAGAATTTAAAATAAATCCATCTAGTACTGAGTTTTCTTCTCTCTGGTATATAAGGACCAGATTTAAGATTAAAATGCATTTTAAGTCAAAGGAAAAATGGAAGTTAGTATGATTACAATGACAATCCTTGGGAGTTCAGAGAGGGCTTTTAATCTTTCTTTCTTTTTTATTAAGGTTTTTTATCTTTTTCTATACTAAAAATTATGTTATTTCTTCTAGTTTTACTCTCTACTTGTATAAGTTTATTTTTATGAGTCTTTCTTCATCTTCATATTTTTTAATAAGCTTTTAAAGCAACAGATACAAACTTCCTCCATTGCTTAAGGGGATAACAAACTCTGCGCCTAATCTCATCTCTTTATTGTCAAAGGTCACTAACACAATAATTTTAAACGTCTTGAACAGGGTTGTTGGATAAGGAAAGTTTTGATCTCCAAGAGTTGGCGCTACAGGTATCATTGGTACATAAATTCATAATTCTCTTGTACATCAAAAAGGATCATTATAGGCTTGCATTATATCCGCTCTTAAGCATTGTAAAAGTAACAAAGATTTGAGAGAATGTGTTAAGTGATTTCTAAAAAGAGTTTACTAGTAACTTAAACCCAGATTATCAAAATAAATGGGAGCTTGGTGATGGTGGAGAATTTGGGATTGACAAGCTTGGAGGTAAAGCTTACCAAATAACTCCTGGTTCTTATGACACTGAGGGCAGACAAGACATGTATGGAAAGGCATGATTGAGAAGTCAATCAGGAGAGAATCTAGGCTAGAAAAAGATTCAAGGTGAGAAAGTACCTAGGGATACAATTCTTAGGGTTCCAAAGGTAAGAGAATTAACCTAGGGAAAGACTTCTAGGACCCTAAGATTCCTGGGGTTAGATTCTCAGGTGTTTCTGTAAAAGAGAAACAGTCCTAGAAAGGGGAGAGGAGGTCCTGCAATAAGAACTAAGGGTTTTGAAAATCCTAGGGAAGGATTCTCAGGGGAGGGATTATTGACACTGGAGAATAGGGTAGACAGCAACTGAGGTCTTGTAGCAAATTATTGGGTAAAGACACACTAAAACCAATATATAGGGGCCAGAGGTGATATATTGATCAGAGAGATGGAGGAGAAGCAATAGGAAGAGAATTGCAAATCAGTAGTGATCCAATTCTCTAGATGAATGGGTAAAGACACACTTTCCAGCTAGAGAAGAGAATTACCAAGGGAGAAAAAGTATAAGACTAAAAAGATAAAGAAGAGAAGAAGATTTATATAAGGAATCAAGGATTAAATGAGGATTCAAAGGCAGAAACGCAAAACTCACACTGTTAAGATGATTATTACAAACCAGTTGAATAAAATGAGCATTATTTAGACTTAATTTCGATGATATGGCTATTAAAGAGAGAGAGGACCTTATATAGTTCAGATTTGCCAGCTAGGGAGCTCAGAGGGTCAGAGGCAGTCAGAGAACTAGGAATGAGGGCAATTTGCTGCTTGAAGAATGTGAAACTTCCATAGAGATGCTTGCTAAATGGGCTTGGTCTTGATGTGGTCACTAGTATGAGGACTAGTACCAAAGGTTCTCTTCTTTGGATGTTCCTGTTTTCTAGCTAGTTCTAGCTGTAAATTTCCTTATGTTAGTCTTGTACTAAGACTTAATTTCAATAGAATTCAGGGGTAGCTATTACTAGTGAAGAGAAAGAAGATTGTATATTTGATAAATATACTAGATGCATTTTTGACAAGGAAAAATTGTATATTTATTTGAGGGAAAAAAGGGGGTTTTTATAGTTGAAGGGAAGGGATATCTAGGCTTTAAAATATTTAGTGAGGTACTATGTTGAAGACTTAAGTTCCCTAGTCTTAGAGTACCATGACATAGTAATTATCAAAGCATCTTATCATTATCTTGATTTTAACCAGTCTTGAGTATTTGGAATTCTAGTGTAATCTTATTGAAAATGCTTATAGGGATAAGCCATCATAGGTACTTGGGTTGTCATCCTTTAGGTTTGACTGGAATAATATTTGTTGATAAGATATAGCCTAGACTGAAATTATAATCATCCTAGTAAATAGGAGGGAGTACTTGTTGAGAATTTGAATGAAAGTGGGGTATTGGCAAGAATTGAGCTCGTTGTGTGTTCTTGCCAAGAATCAAACACATTAGTATTCCTTGCCAGGAGTGTGCTTGTAATTAGTAATTGTTTGATTTGGTTGATATTAATTAGGTTCTTGCCAAGAATAGGTAATTAGCTAGATCCTTGCCAAGTCTGTCATCTATAATAATTATTTAGTAAAATAAAATTTGGAATCTAATAACTTTGATCAGAATGATCATTATTATTATTAATTAATTCAATATTAAACCATATATTATTTTGCCTGAACTGATTATTATGGCAGTTGATTATTTGGCCTTCATCATGTGGTTGGATCTATTAAATGGATTAATTAATTGGATTATTTAATCCTTATTAGTTATTTAGAACAAAGGCTTAAATTATTGCCTATGCCTAAGATATTTATACTATTTATTATAATCACATAGGCTGATCATAATATTTAGAAATAGGCACAAGTGTAGCTTGTGAGTATTTTACATTCCCCCCCACATGATTAGTCTATGGGGTGAAGATTACTAGTTATAGAGTATCTTTGGCAAGATTCCATTATAACTTTTAAACCTTTTCCTATTTAAAATGAATCCCTATAGCAATTTGAACACTATAAACAAATTTGTAACTTATATTTTGGGTTCCATTCAGGAAGATGAAGCCAACAATGTTGGTGTTAACTCTGCGGTTCCTTGATTTACTTAGACTCTTGGTTGTTATGTAAATACTAAAGTTCCTGTGGAGAGGCAAGATTGCTTGGACGTGGTTAGTGACAATGTCACTCACTTAGTGGTGCGTGCTAGTCATTAGGCTATCTTGGACAAAGTCCGTACTGTGGCTGCTTGTGAGGTGGCATCCCATCTAAATGGAAGAGCTGGAGCCACTGCAACTTGCTCTGAGAGGGATCTTACCTGTCCTCCTATTTCTCAGTGGGCTGCACTGGAAGATGAAACACTCAACATAGAGCAACCTATTGTCATCAATGGGGTGGAATACCCTTTCTTCTATAATGCTAGGGCACTGATGCAGGGAGTGAATCCCATTGTTCCTCTGATGTTACATCATGGGGACCAATGTGCAGATTTTTTGTTTCTCCTCAGTAAAGTTAACAAATTTGTTAATAATAAACTTGGGGAGAGATTAAATCTCTATATCATTGCTCAAGGTCCGGAGGTAGCAACTTTGGACTATTGTCAAATGGTATTTGATGAGATGTCTTGGTTGAATATCCCTGATGTTCCTGGGACAGATGACTATGCTGTTAGTTGGAAAGTATTTACTTTCCTAGAAACAGTATTTTGTCTATGGGGTTTACAAACCAATTCTTCTCATTACTCCATTTTAGTAATGGATAATGAATCTCGGCACAATAGTACTAGTCAAGTGACTAATCTGACTGGTGTGGCTTACGGTTTCCTAGCAAAAGGGTATAATTAATTTGCCATGGTAACTATGTGTGTCATATGCCATGCCATGTTCCATTTGGTGAACCAGCCTTATACCTTGGAGGAGGATATGCCTAGGCTGTGGCAAGCCGCAATTCACTTAATAGGTAGTACTTGTGTTCCTATGCAAGGTCCATACAATTATGTGGAAGACTTTGTAATGGATTGTTTAATCCTTTCTGGCTGTTTCTTGGTAGTCCAGAATCCATACCAACTGTCTCTCCAGGAGAACAATATAGTTCTGCCTATAGTCTGGTTTTCTTGTGTGCTTGTTCAGGTGCATTGCTATTGGCTTAGTGCAATAGTTGTGGTGGCTTGCTTGCATTGCCAAATAGATAGAGATGCCTGGCTCCAATAGGAGACTGAGGATGGAATTCCTATAAAGGATGATTTTGCCCTGGAGTGGATAGTACTTCAACAAGTTAATCAGATGAAGTTGGCACCTGTGGCCATAACTAATTTCTATCATCAGGAGATGGAAGAATAGAGACAAGGGAGACAGCGTCGCCAAAGAACTGAATAAAGTCTATTACTTCATTCATTTCTTCTTTTTATTTTTTAGTTGTTTTAAACTAGTATTTGTCAAATATATTTAGCATGTACTCTGTTAACAAGTTGACCAGTAGAGATATCCTTTAGTGTATAGTTAAATTCTCTGGTCTTCTCTATAATTTCCATAGGTCCATTCCATAGGGTGGATAATTTGTTAATTCTTCCAAATCCTCTGCTGTGGTAGAACATTACTTGTTCTCCTACCAAGAAGGATCCTAGGGGATGTCTAGATAGAGTAGCTTTATAATGGGCTTTTGTCTTCTGTAATAATAGATTGGAGTAGGCCTCTGTTTGTAGATTTACTAGTTTAGTACATAGTTGTCTTAGGTAATTGTAATAGCTTATGGTATTAGATTCCTGGATTAATGTGTAAGCAATGGGGGCAAGGCTGGTTACTGTCCATATAGTAGTTGGAAAGGAGTAAGTTTAGTAGATGAATGGTAGCTTATATTATAAGAAAAAACAGCTGATTGGAGGTGATTATTCCAATCACTGGGCTTGTCTACTACTAACTTCCTTAAAATCCTTTCTAGAGTAGTTATCAAAAACCGAGGTTTTTGTATGGAGGCGTACTACTTAGAAAGAGCCCTTGATAGTATGAAGACTATCAAGTACAGGGTTTTATTAGGGAAATATGACTATTATTAGTCAGATGAGATATGAAGTAGGAGGTACTAGAAATGACCGCCTCTAGAAGTTAGGATCTGATGAGGGGGAAGGTGTCAATAAACCTTTGCCGTTGGAATTGTAATTTAGTGCACAAAGGGCAATGCAAATACGGTTGCCAAGAGAATATATAGTTTTGAAGATTATGATATGAACTAGATCCTTTCAGTATGATGATACCTAGATCCATTCACTAGTTGTCCTTTGTTTATCCTTTCAGTAGAGATTATACCTAGATCTTAAGACAAGTATTATTTAATAGCAGAGCTTTGATATGATAATCTATTGGCCATTAACTAAATGAATGATATATAAATATAATGCCAATATAAATTATATAAACTTTATTAACAAAAATTATACTACTGTTTATTATTATTTTAGCTATTATTTTATAGCTGAACATTCAGAGGATTTGGCCTAGTGCAAATCTTAACAGAGGATAGTTTTGAGGCGATGGAATTTAGGCTGACATTGGCCGGAGGATCTAGGCATTCAAGTTGGACTAATTTTGCCTACTTTTAGTCTTAGAGACTTAATATTGTAGTAGGAAGAGTTTGGCATGGGATTTCTACCAATAAATAACGTTTCTAGGTAAACAGCCTATAGTCATTGATTGCCCATTTGTTTACAGTTTCTATAAATAATTGCCAATAGTAATTATTTATAACTTGAGAGCGTTGTTCCATTATTGCTTGATCTAATGGATGATGAACTGGTGGCAGATGGTCAATGATCAGTTGTTTGGCTAATTAGTACAATATTTGACATTTCCCCCCGTTTAATTTGTCAAACGGATGAGCAATAAGTTAAGCTTTTTCTTGTATAATTTTAGATAGCTAATCAGTTGCCGAGTCTAATTAGTTTTTAACAATAAGGAGTTTAACACGTTTTCTAGGAGCCGACTGAAATGATTTCACTCTCAATAATTTTCTTCAAATATGGCCGACAATAATCAAAGCAATCAATCAGCAGGAACTACTCTCATAGAGTTCTGGGGCAAGCTAGGCCTAGAGGCGTTAGGTCACATGCAAAAGCTTCCCAAAAACATCCAAATGGAGTTATTTGCGGCTGCAAGACAAGTGGGAAACCATCCCAAGTCTCGGTTTTTGGCACTTACTTTTGGTTGTTCCAAGAAGAACCCGGAGAAGGAGAGAGAAAAGGGAGAAGGCAAGAAAGAGGAGGAGAAAGGTTCAAACCCAACTCCTAACCCTTCAGGCAACCTAGAAGATTGTGAGATGCAGAAGCTGCTTAACAATATGGATCTTCCTCTGGTGGTGAGAAAAGAACCAGCTCAAGTGCCAATTCCTACCGTGGAAAGTAAGGGTGTTTGGCAAAGATCCATTATTAATTTCTTGATTTTTGTTTTATTTATAGGTGTTGATAGACTACAGTTTATGAGTGAGGAAGACTACCCGGCTTATATGTTATTGTGTGAGGGAGATTATTTTACCAAGTTATTTAATTGTTTACGAGAGAACTGTCCAGCTTGTGGCCAAATTTACTTGGAAATTAAGAATGGTTTCAGAGAGCAGAATTCCAAGGACATCAAAGTGGTCCTAGAGATGTTTACTGTTTTATCAGAAAAGCTCTTGCCACCTAATGTCAAGATTGATGACCAGAACCAAGATATTCAACAGGCAAGTAGATTTATTGACACAGTTGTGGGATACTAGTCTCTTGACGTGAAGGACTGGTCAAACACAATGGAGGTCACTTATGGTTTTATTTCTAAGCAGAACCTTGAATATCGGATCACAGACAGAACAAACTTTGCCTTTAGTTCATTGAGGGACGGATTTATTCAGGATGCAGTGGTTCATATGTGTTTGTTAGGACACTACATCCTAAATCCTCCACCAAAGGTCACCGGTAATTGGGAGGATGCTGTACCTGATATAATGAACTTTACAATCAAAAAGATAGTGAAATCAAGATGGCCATTTCCCAGTCAATTCTATCGCTACTACTCGGACTTTATTTATGACTGTCTTGTTCTGGCAGCGGTGTTTACACCCAGTTCAAAACTTTGTTGGCTTATTTGTCAAGGATGTATTTTTTTGTTGCCGCTATTCCAGTATAGTGCTCTTTAACAGGATACTCTGAAGATAACACTTTGTATGATCCTTTGTCTTCATTCCACCCGGCACCAGCTGGATTAGACTACTTGTGGAGATTATTCTCCTAATAGCAATTGGATGGATGATAACCCAATAACAGAGGTGCAGAGAGCAGCTTGGCCACAACTCATAACCCAAAGTGAGAACTTGAGATGTATTTGATCTCAATTGCAAACTGAGGATGAAGGAGATGGCAAGGGACAGAGAAGACAAAGAAGAAGAAGAAGAGGAACCAGAGAAGGCAAAGAAGAAGACACTGCAAGTGCATAAATTTTTGGCAAAAACTTGTAAGATTTTTTGAATTTCTTCTATTTCTTGGGTCCAGAGTTCTGGTTGGGATATAAGATTGTATAATTGATTGGCTTCCTTAGAGACCAGAGCAACCATAGGGAGGCAAGAGAGGCCGTTGGCATTTTGGTGTTTGTCACCAGCTTGATGTACAATTTCATAGTCATACGCTTGTAACTTTAATGCCCATTGAGCCAGTCGTCCTTCTGGCTCCTTTAAGCTATGTAACCATCTTAAAGAAGAATGGTCAGTTACTACCGTGAATTTAGTTCCATGTATGTATACACGGAACATTTTACAGGAGTGAATAACGGCAAGGCATTCTCGCTCTGTAACAGTGTAATTTCTTTTGTGGATATTTAGGGTTCGTGAGTAGTAGGCAACAGGATGTTCCTCTTGGTCATCGCCCATTTGTGATAGTACTCCACTAATAGAAGTTAAACTTGCATTGGTCTGAATAATGAAAGGCTTACTGAAATTGGGGTAAGCTAGGATAGGTTGCTCAGTCAAAGCCCTCTTAAGTATTTTGAAGGCCTCCTGGCAATTGTTTGTCCATAGGAATTTATTATCCCCTTTTAACAGATGAAAAAGTGGTTCTGCTTTTTGAGCAAAGTTGGAAATAAATCGGCGGTAGTAGCCAACTATACCAAGGAAGACTTGTATGTCCCATTTAGATTTTGGAGTAGTCATTTTGTTGATTGCCTCTATCTTCGGCTCTTGTGGACGTAACCCATTCTTGTCAACCACAAAGCTAAGATAGTCAATCTGTTCTTTGAAGAACTGACACTTACAAGGTTTAAGTTTTGAATTAGCCTTTATAAGTTGGCAAAAAACCTCTTCTAAGTGTTTGATATGGTCTTCAAAGGTTCTAGAAAATACGTTTATGTCATCTAAATAGACCAAAACGCAACTCATTTTTAAATCATCAAGGATAAGGTCCATAGCTTGTTGAAACATTGCCGGGGCATTGCATAGTCCTTGCGGCATCCGTGTTGGCTGGTATAAACCTCGGCTAGTGATTATAGCACACTTGGCCTGATCTTCTTTGGGAAGATCAATTTGCCAGTAGCCGGAGATTAAATCCATTGCCAAAAAATAGCGTGCTCCCCTTAACTGGTCAAGAGCATCCTCTATTTGAGGGAGAGGGTAGGAATCCTTCCTAGTGATGTCATTCAATTTTTGGTAGTCAATAACAACTTGATTGGAGCCATCTTTTTTCTTGACTATTAACATGGGAGATGCCCATGGAGATTGGGATTATTTTAATAATCCTTGATCCAGCAATTTCTGAATCTCATTACTGACCTCCTCGTCGGCAGCCCTAGATCTTTGGATGGGCCTGAGTTTGATTGGGTCGTGGTTATCAGTGTTTATTGTGTGTTGAACGTTCTTAGCTAACCTGAGGTTGGTATTGTTTGCTGAAAAAACCTGTTTGTATTTTTTAAATAGTTTGAGGGCCCACTCCTGCTGGTCCCGAGTGAGTCCAGTCAAATTGTCTCTAGAGAAGACGGCGTTGATGTTCCCAGAAGTGGGATCACTGATTCCCATGTCTCTGAATTCACCAAATTCAATTATATTGCCAACCTCATAATTAGGCACAATGTGCAGGTAGGCGAGAATTTGACCCTTTTGGACCTCAAGGGGGTCTTTACTTAGGTTCCCACAAAGAATATTAATATCTTCATGTCCGGTGAGAATTAGTCCAGGGGCAATCCAGGGTTCCTTATGGGACTTTTCCCAAGGAGCTATGATTATCCCATGAGAACAATTAGGGATGGAGATGATCAAGCCAGTAGAGATTATTTTTTGATTGCCGCTGAATATAGTGGTAGACAAGATTGCTTAAGGGGTATTCCTTTGTATTCAAACATTTGATTTGGCAATTTCTTATTACAAAGGTTGGTTGACTGACATTCTATTGACACAACCCCGTTATCATACATGAGATTGATTGTGTGAGTTTTAGGTTTATCCTCTTTCTCTTTGTAAGATAGAGGGAGCTCCTGATTCATCATCGTGAATGTATTTTTGCCAAAATTTAGTAATACTTTGTACTTTTGGAGGAAAGAAGTTCCTATTAGTATGTCGTAATTACTGTTTGGTAACACTATGGCCGGGGTAGTAACTTTAAGAGGTCCTATCTGTAGAGGGAGAGCTGAATATGCTCCCAAGGACCAAACAACCTCAGTGCCGGCAGTGCCGTATGGCTGGCTATGATCAATGTCAGGTTGGAGTTTTAACCGGCGCGCAAGACGAGTAGAAACTATTGTACCTGGAGCGCCAGAGTCCACGATGGCTCTAACCGGGATTTTATTTACCCAAAGACTTATGTAAGCGCACTGATTGCCGGTATTGTCTATCTTCTTGGAATGTAGAAGGGGTACATTTTCTGGGAATTTGGCAAAGAACTGTTGTAGTTCACAAACAAGACTGGGATTATGCTTTGCCCAACTCCCAAGAGGTTTGCTCACAGTGATGTTCTTAAGCCGGGTGTTTTCTGGGGGAAGCTTGGATTGTAAAGCAGCTTCTCCCACTTTGTTTTCCAGGATCTGTTGAGCATATGGTTTAGAGATTATTTTCTTGGCAGATTCCAGGATTTGTTTTCCTTTTTTGGCAGCGGCTGATCAAGTTATAGCATGAACATCCCCTACAAGTATCTGATGGGTGAGTTCTTCTATCTCAGTAGCCGGAGCCAAATGGAGTATTCTTGGGAGCAAGTATTCATCATTGCTTGTTTTATCCAAGGGAATTTTCCTGTTGGGAGGAAGGTTAGGAACGGTTAAAGATGGGTCCTTAGCGGGGTAAGAGCATTTGTCTCTTACTCTGCTTCCTCTTTTCCCTGGTCCTTAGTGTTTTAATTGGTGGAAGATCCTTGTACTAGGTTGACGTTTTTACGTTTTGACCAACATCTGGTGGTGTAGTGTCCTATTTTTCCGCAATTATTGCACTTGGGATGTTGACGGGTTTCCTTCCATTCCTCCTTCACCGTTTTCTCAGTTACAACACTTTTCTGGCGGCGGGTGTCATTTTCACAATTGACTGGTCAATTATTTCTACCATTTTGGAAATTGTTATGATTGTTGTATTGGTTATCTTTAGGATAATTGTTGGGGAAAGCGTTGGCAATAGAATTGATGGTGTTGAGTTTTTCAACTGAAAGTTCTGCGCTGACGGCTTGTGATAGTTCCCCTGATATGGCAAGCAGAACTGGAGAGTTGCCATCAAGTGCTTGTCTCATTGCAATGCTAGGGTCATTTTTACTTAAAGCCCTAGCAACGTGAAGTAGTTGTGCTTCCAACAGGAATTGTTGGCCAAAGTCTGCTAGGGATTTGCCTCAATTCACTTTCATCATCATAAATTGGTCTTTTTGAAGGTTCACTTGCTGAGGACTACCATGTCTACAAAGAAGGGCATTGTAGGCATTAAGGTATGTCCAATTTTTGCCAAGAATATTTGGCATTATGTAAGCAGTTTCTTCAGGGCCAATCTGGCATAACAGGGTATTAATTTTTTCCTTGTCAGTAGCCCCTTCCATAGAGGAGTCAAAAATCTGTAAGAAAGTATAAATACATCCCTTCTTGTCAAACTTGGGAAGGTAAGCTGGTTTGAATCTTCCTTCTCGGTGATACTGGCCAGAACCAGAAGGCGTAGGTTTTAAATTTGCCAATTTGTTTTGATTGTAAAGTCCTTTGCCAGGAATATTGTTATTGTGGTAAATGCCTTGTCTAGGCATAACTCCTTTGTGGTGTAGGCTGGCCGAGGTGGAAGGGTATGACGGGGTGACTGGTTCTTTGTTCTGGTTATTGATTAGTTTGATCAATTTGGTGTTGATTAATTGCAATTCCAACTGGTAGTGTTTGGCATTGGAAAAATGTAAACACTTAAGCTCTACAAAATTGGCTTGTAACAAGAAATTACAATGTTTGAGGCTCTCATTTTCCTTGGCTAGTATCCCTAGTTTCTTGCCTTATTCTGATAGTTAAGATCTTAGGGTAAGATTATCTGCCTTTAGGTTGGAGCTTTTGCCTAGAATTGCTTGGAAGGAAGGATGCTCCTCTAGTGGTACATAAGTAGGAGGTTCTTCTTTAGTTCTAGTATTTGGGTCTGAAAAAACAGAACTGGCTCAAACAAATTCTAGGTCACTACGTGTATTGTTAAGGTCTGCCTCTTGTTCATTCAGTCTGCCAGCGAGAGATTTGTAAGACTCTATGGTGACCTCTTGTTCCTCTAATGTACAAAGTGAGTCTCTCAGCTTTTCAAGTTCAGAAAAGCATTTGCAGTCACATTTAGCAGTGGGTTGCATGTTTGTACGGGTACTAACCTGATCTATCACTCTATGGATCAAGTCAAGTTCCTCCTGTACACCAGTTTTTATGTGTTCATAGTTGTCGGCAACTTGCCTTACTTTTTCTGTGAGTAGGATTTGTTGTCTCTCAATTTCTTGAATAGTTGAATTGGCATAATTGCAGTGCCGATTAGTATCTTGTTGCCACAAGAGAGTGAGTCCTCTTCCATCCATTAAGGAATTTACTATATTTGTGATTCCCATATTTATGGAGGACTCAACGTGATTGATGCGGTTTTGTAGGACACCATAATCTGTTTGGATGGAGCTTATTGTGCCCCTTATTTTGGCAAAGGAAGATTGAAGCCGGTTGGTGAGAGTGATTTGGTCTTGTTGACTGGCTTCCATAGACCAGTTAAGTACAACCACATCAATTTGTTGGTTTGCCATAGACCAGCGTAAGAAGTGTAGGCAAGGTCAGATATACTGTGATAGAAAATCACAAACATTATCTTAAAGTAGTAGATTGGTGTAGAGATCACTGTACTGGGTTCCCTGATGCCAACGGAACCGTTCAATCTTCTGTTCCCGTCCAGTATGTCCTTTATAATGGACAACCTCAGTGTTGGTTTGGATATTATCTACGGTGATGTGACCTTCAGTGAGGTGTTCTTCTACAACCATCAGTTCATTATTGTTTGCCAATGGTCTGCGTATCTTTGGAGAGAGTAGCTCTCAATAAGTCCCGTCTTCTTCCTTAACCTTAATCCTTACACTAGAGGATGGGGTTCTAACATTATTGAATAGAGGGTGAACCGGTGTGTTAGCCGGTTGGTATTGTTTGTAATAATGAGGACTAGTCTTGTAGTCCTCTAGATGTTTGGCAAGAGTGTTTTGCCATTTGTTGTTGGAATCTTTGCCTTGATTATAGTGGAAGAGATTGTCTTGATCCATATCAGAAGATTCCATTGTTTTGTAAGTAGTGCCCCCTGTAGTGAGCACCAAATATCAAAAACCAAGGTTTTTGTATGGAGGCGTACTACTTAAAAAGAGCCCTTGATAGTATGAAGACTATCAAGTACAGGGTTTTATTAGGGAAATATGACTATTATTAGTCAGATGAGATATGAAGTAGGAGGTACTGGAAATGACCGCCTCTAAAAGTTAGGATCTGATGAGGGGGAAGGTGTCAATAAACCTTTGCCGTTGGAATTGTAAATTAGTGCACAAAGGGCAACGCAAATACGGTTGCCAAGAGAATATATAGTTTTGAAGATTATGATATGAACTAGATCCTTTCAGTATGATGATACCTAGATCCATTCACTAGTTGTCCTTTGTTTATCATTTCAGTAGAGATTATACCTAGATCTTAAGACAAGTATTATTTAATAGCAAAGTTTTGATATGATAATCTATCGGCTAAAAACTAAATGAATGATATATGAATATAATGCTAATATAAATTATATAAACTTTATTAACGAAAATTATACTACTGTTTATTATTATTTTAGCTATTATTTTATAGCTGAAAGTTCAGAGGATTTGGCCTAGTGCAAATCTTATCAGAGGATAGTTTTGAGGCAATGGAATTTAGGCTGACATTGGCCGGAGGATCTAGGCATTCAAGTTGGACTAATTTCGCCTACTTTTAGTCTCAGAGACTTAATATTGTAGTAGGAAGAGTTTGGCATGGGATTTCTACCAATCAATAACGTTTCTAGGTAAACAGCCTATAGTCATTGATTGCCCATTTGTTTACAGTTTCTATAAATAATTGCCAATAGTAATTATTTATAACTTGAGAGCGTTGTTCCATTATTGCTTGATCTAATGGATGATGAACTGGTGGCGGATGGTTAATGATCAGTTGTTTGGCTAATCAGTACAATATTTGACAGTAGTATTAACTCTTTCTACTGTACCATTAGATTCTGGATGGTATGGGGTAGTTAATACTCCTCTAATTCCCATCAGATAGTTTAGCTTAGGTAGGAATCTACCTGTAAAGTTGGTGGCATTGTCAGTTAATAAGAACTGAGGGCAGCCGTGCCTATGTATTATTTACTATTGTACAAATTTGGCTACGGTTCTTGCTCCTAAGTCTTTTACTGCTTGAGCTTCTAACCACTTAGTGAGGTGGTCTATGGCCAATATTATATATTTCACAACAGTAGCACTTAATGGAAGTGGTCATATTAGATCCATAGATACAGCGTGCCATGCAAATTTAGGTTTAACTAATTTGTAGGTACTTAATGGTTTAAATCTGACCTCTGACTGACACTAAACAAGAATTGATATATTCTGTAACATCAAAGCTGTAGCTTTACCAGTAATAATCTTTCATTATCTGTTCTATAGTCTTAAGCAAGCCTCCATGCCCAGTGAGTAGGTGTGCTACTTTTATCACTTCAGGTCTGTTGGATGGTTTTACAAGAGATACAATTTCCCATCTAACTATTTGAACAATTGTCCTTTATTATAGGTAGTGTTTGCAGATAGTTTTTCTAAGATCTGTTTAATATCTGGTAATTCATTATCCCACTCCTTAGGTTTATTGATTAGGTCATAAAGCTTATCTGCTTCTGGTATTAGAGCATGGATAGTAGGCAATCTGGATAATCCATCAGCATTCTGATGCTTTGAGCCAGCTCTATGTTCTATGGTGTAATTGTAGGCTTCAAGTTTTATAGCCCATCTAGCTAATCTTCCTTCTGGTTCCTTCAGGTTTTTTAACCCTTGAAGAGAGAAATGATCAGCAACTACTTTAAACTTAGTCCCATCTAGATATACCCTGAACTGCTGATAAGAATAGATTACCGCTAAACATTCACATTTAGTTACAGTGTAATTTCTTTTAGCTTGATTAAGCGTTCTAAAACAGTAGGCTACTGGATGTTCTTCTCCTTGATCGTTGATCTGGGATAAAAGTCCACCTATAGCTGTTAAAGATGCATTGGTTTGCACTATGAACTGTTTATCAAAATCTGGAGACATTAGTATTGGAGCAGTTATTAATTTCTTTAATGAATTGAAGGATTTGGTGCATTCTTCATTCCATAGAAAATGCAATTTTCCTTTGAGGAGATGAAAAAGGGCCCCAACAATTTGTGCAAAATTGGGTATGAATCTTCAGTAGTAACCTATCATCCCTAAAAATACTTGAATGTCCCATTTATTTTTAGGCTTGGCCATTTTATTTATGACTTCCGGTTTGCTCTCCTGTGGTTGGAGGCCCTCCTGGTTTATGATGTAACCAAGATATTCTAATTTTCCTTGAAGAAGTGGCATTTTTTAGCCTTCAACTTCAGATTTTATTTTGGATAGCCTATGAAACACCTCTCTTAAATGATCTAGATGTTTGCTGAAAGTCTTGGAGAATACATCTATGTCATCCAGATATACTAATACACAGGACATCTTAAGATCTGAGAGTATGTTATCCATGGTCCTTTGGAAGGTGGCTGGAGCATTATATAGTCCTTGTGGCATTCTGGTAGGCTAGAAAAGTCCTTGAGGTGTTATTATAGCCTCTTTTTGCTGGTCCTCCTCAGGTAAGTCTATTTGCCAATAACCACTCACTAAGTCCATGGCACTAAAGTACTTTGCTCCGCCTAACCTATCCAGTGCATCTGATATACTAGGTAAAGGATAAACATCTTTCCTAGTTATCTCATTGAGATGACTGCAATCTATTACTACCCAGTTTGTCCTATCCCTTTTCTTAACTATAAGGATTGGTGACAACTATGGTGATTTAGAGGGATTAATAAGTTTGGCTTCAAGTAACTTGTTGATTTCTTGATTAACTTCAGTGTCACCAGCTTGTGACCTTCTTAAAGGCCTGCTTTTGATGGGGGGATTGTCCCCTGTGTCAATGTTATGCAGCACATCCTTAGCAACTCCCAGGTTATGTTCATTTTTGGAAAATATGTGATTGAACTCTTTTTAATAGGTTAATAGCCTTTTCTTAGTCTTCCAAGGACTCACCAACTAAATGTTCCTTCTGGATTACGGCACATACTGATTGCTCAGGGTAATCTTAAAGACCCATGTCTGCAAATGTACCACAGGGTTTTAAATCTAGTATCTCTGTATCTGCTATGATATTTAGAAATCCTACTATTTGGTTCCTTTTAATATCCATAGTACAGTCAGTGAGGTTCTCTAGTAATACCTCTAGTGGTTTTTTTGTGCTGAACACCAATCTAGGGGCTACCCATAGCTCCTTGAGTGTTTTGAATTTGGGATTCACCAGATGTCCATGTGTTCCAGGGGGTAGTTATAATTTTAATCCAGCGGAGACAATCTTCTGAGAGTATGTTGGGATTTTTACTGGTTTATGACTCCTTATAGGGATTCCTTTGTGGCAGCTGATATTCTCGGGTAGAGATATATCTTTTACAGCTTCTTTGGTATAGTGAACAGGAATTATACCATCATCATATATAATATTGGTGGTCTGTCCCTTTGAGAGATCTGCTCCAATTTTGTTATACATAGGAACTGTGTGTCCCATAATAGTAATGGTTCCTTGTCCAAAGTCAGCAGTGGCTAAGTATTGTACTAAGAAGGAGGTTCCCAAAAGGATGTCATAACCATCACTATCTAGTAGTATAGCTGGGGCACTCATTTGCATGCTGCCAATTTGGAGGGGTAGGGCGCTATAGGCTCCTAAAGCAGTAGCAACTTCCTTCCCTACTGTGCCAAACTTCTTATCACACTCTATGTCTGGGGCTAGCCATATCTTTTTCATGAGCTTGGTGGAGATTATATTTCCAGGTGCTCCTGAGTCAACAACTGCTTTAACCTTAACCTTGTTTACCCATAGATCAATATGAGAGCAGTTTGAACCTTCAGGTATAGCAAAGATGTGCTCAGTTTTTGAGAATTGATCAAATAACTTCCTTAGATCTTTTGCCAGAGAGGGACTGAGTTTGTCCAGTTTATCCAAGGGGAACGTTATGAAACCATTATTAAACAAGGAATCAGGTTGTGATTCACAGTCCAAATTAGGGGACAGTCTTTCCAACTCTAGTAGTTTGTGAGCATAAGGTTTTGCAACTTCTTTCTCAGCTTCCAACAGATTTTCTTGGGATAGTTGTTGTTGGGACCTGGTCATAGCTAGAATGTCTTGACTAGTTTTATGGTAGATTTATTCATTAGTGAAATATGCATCTCCAGTGACATGAGACCTTGGTAGTTTAGGTTGCTCATCCTCACTGAGGTCTTCTAAATCCTTTATACTACTGTCATTAGCAACACAAAAGTTATCAGCAAAGTAAATTGTTCCTTTATTTAATTTGCTTGTTCTTTTACCAAAGATGAGAGTCTAGCATAATGGACTTGGTGTTGCTTCTTTTTTCTACAGTTGCTGGTTCTGTGTCCTCTTACCTTAAATGTTCACAGAAGTTGTTGTTGTACTCATATATCCTTTTGGGACAATGATGGTTAAAATCAACTTGTGGAGGTAAGGGAGGGTGTGTTTCTCTCTGCTTCTTAGCACGTATCTGTTTCCAGATACCCTCTATCTTTACTGTGAGGGTGGTGCGTCTGAGGAAACTAGCTGTATTGATAGGGTCAGTTCCAATAGCAAGAGTGTGGGTCATTGCTGAGGACAGTTCAGGGAAAGGCCTCACAGCATGAGCCATTGCTGTTCTGCAACTTTCACTAGAGAGAGACCCAGCGCCTATGAGCCTTTGTTGTCATGATCAGAGAAAGTAGGCCAGACAAATTGAGAGAATCTAATGGGGAGGGCCCTAGGAATCAATCCCCAGAGAATGGAGATGATTCCCCTAGATACAGCTTAACTCACAAGCACAGAAGTTTTCTGGCTCAACAAGAGGTATGAGAGAATCCAGGGGAGAACACCTGAGAGAATTACTAGTGCAGAGGTGGTTAACAGATATTCTAGATTCATTTCCGGGGTGGGAGACGGGGCAAAGAGTTTGTAGAGATCAATCATGGAGAGGATTTGCTTGGTCCAGCAGAGTGATACCTAAGAGAATTATCAAGAGAATCAAATAATATAACGTGCTAATTAAGAAATTGTTGAACGGAATTTATTTTATTTTTAGAAAATTTTGATCCAAAGAATCTGGAACAGAATCTTTAAATATATAGGGGAAGGGTCAAGGGAGGAGAACAACTTCCAAAAATAAGCAAAACAGGGGATTCTCAGAAGAATGGCAAATCCGCCAATAGGAGGAGAGGCTTGAGAATAGTAGAAAAGAGGATTCTCTGAATCCCAAGAGAATCTGAGAACTCTCAATTCTCCGGTTAGGATTAATTGTGGCAAATCCGCTGTAAAGTATGCAAATCAAGGTGAGAGTTTGTCCTAGGATAGAGAATTGGGAGGAGAATCCAATGGGATTAAAGAGAACTTGTATGACTGGAAGTTTGGGATCCATTCCTTACATTTGTGCAGTGACAAGGTATCTAGTGGTAAAGTCATCTAGAATTTCATTGTCCTGAATCTCAATTTGGAGGAAGAGATCTTTTGAGAGTCCAGGTATGCATTTGGTCTGAATTGTTTGATCAAAATGTCTCTCACTCTCTGGAGTTTGATTGTCTTTCTTTATACCTGGGGCCAGTCAATATGTTTATGAACCCCTTGGATAGTGTTTAAGAGGCCCATGGCTCTCTTATGGTCAGGTACTCCTCTTGATTCTGTTTCAAACATAGATACATGGTTGTGTATACTATATTCTGGGTTATACATTTGGGCAAGAGTGATATGCCAGAGGACATTCCAACAAGAAGAGGGTTCATAATCCTGACTGTGATTAGAGTGGACACCAATGTGGGATCTTGGGCTTGAAATTCCTTCATTGAGGGAGGTGTCTGAATCACTACTTGCAGAGACCATGTTTTTTCTGGATTTCCTCTTCTTCT
>CAOJZF010000184.1:0-16783 GCA_948465475.1 Thalpophila matura
TTAAGGTAGAAATATTCTGATAGGTAATAGATTTTTGGAGTTAAATACTTAAAATGGCTTCCAAACTAAAAGATTAAATTACAGAGGTCAATTTGCAGGGTAAAAAAAAGAGTTAAGTTATTGAAATCAATGTGTTTTACCCTAAAATGAGGTAATAAAAGTCTCAATTGGTTGAAATTTTGTTAAAAATTGATTTGAGATGTATTAAATCAAGACTTTGCACAAAAAGGAAGTTGAGCAATAAATTGCATTTAAGTTTTAAATCAAATTATTATGTACATTGATTTAAAAAGAGCTTTGAAAAGAGATTTACCAAGAAAAAGCAAAGATTAAGAAATGCATTCAATTTATGAATTTGTAAGAGAAGATGCCCAGACTGCTGTATGAACTATAAGTAGGCAAGAAAACAAAGTGTCATCTTGGTTACATCTACAGTTATGGTCACACTTACAAAAGACTTAAAATTGGTTTTTTAGTGGATAAAGACTTAGAAAACATTGAATAAAAAAACCAAAAGGTTTTCCATTAAATTTCCTTAAGATTACTTAATAATTTGTAGTTTCTTATCTATAGGATCTTGTTTTACACTCAAGAGTTCTATTAATAAAAAATGTTTTTAAGCAGCTCTTCAAAGTTGTCTGAGGAATTACTTTTTTCAGTTTATAAACCTAATTTTTTAGGGGTATCTGTCTTTAAAAATATACACTTGTTATACCTTAACAAAATGTTGGTTCTGTGATAAATTTGTTATTGAAAATAAATAAGAGTTTGCTCTGTAAATTAAAAGACCAAAAGACAGTTGCTGCTTTATCAGATGTCTTAATGGAGAATGAATTCTCTAGAGAGTATATCAGTTATATATGAGAAATGACTAAGAAAAACAAGCAATTCTTAGCTATTCTTGTAAATAAAGACTTACCTAGTTTATTAAATTAAAACAATTACCAAGTTGAAATAGCTTGCATGCAATTTACAAGATTTGTGAGTCTTTTTCCAACAGATAGTACTAAAATGATCCATTTTTTATCTACTATCTAGCTTTAAGTCTGACAGGATAAATATGTTCTATCTTTTACTAAAATTAAGTAGAATATATAGTTTTATTTCGTTGGTTATGAATGTTTGAGATAATTACAAGACAAAAAATATTTTTTTGCTCCTCTATAAGTATAAATAGTCTTAATATAACTTTTCTATAATTAAAACATTAATTTTTCTGCAAAATCTAAGCAATTCCATTAATTTTATAAGACTTTCATATTGAAATAAAGTCTATGTTGGATAATAACCTTGAAAAGTATTTTAAAAAAAGGTATTTGCTGTGTTTTTAGTAAAATAAATTGATATGTGAAATGATACAAGTAATTGTTTTTCTTTATGCTTAATCTTTTAGTTATCACCAATATAATTAGAGCTTTTTGAAATATGCATTAATAAACTCTAAAAAATATTTTAGTCCATAAAATAAATAATTTTCTTGATATTAAACATATACTTGGCTAGATGTTGTTTTTTTAAGATTATAAATTAATGATAAAACTTCTATGTTTTTTCTACTTTACCTTAGTAAACCTGATCCTGGATAATAATATATTATAAACCAAAAATAAAATAGTATTTCAGTTCTCTTGAAATTATACTGATATAGGTAATATTATCTAAGAACATCATTACCTGAATCCCTATATTATGTGGTAAGATAGTTGTCATCAGGTTTTCAACAATTGTAATCTCATAGGGTTATAATGAGAACTAAATCCCTCTTAAGGTTTCAGATTCAGAGCTTCTGTATAAATCTGACTTTTAGTATTGTTATTGTTTTATCTTCTGTACATTGGATAACTAAATAGCTACCTAATGATACATCAAAAGTGTTTTTTAATAAAATAGAGGCTAAATTCAGTTGCAGTTTTCTAATTTTAATAGTATTTCTAGTCTATTGAAATGTAGAAAACTTTTTTTTTTGATTCTAGTTCAATTTGTATGGTGCTGATTATATAATTTTGTTTTAGACACAATCTTCTAAAGATCCCTAAAAACATTTATTTCATAGAGACATTTTATAATTATAAAGTTTTACTTAGGAAAATCAAATTTGCCTTTAAGTGGGACTAGTATAAAGATCAATTCAAATAATTGACAATAGAGGTGCTAGAACTAAGGATCAATACCATCCTTATTTCCTCCCCAAGATTATAAACTTAGGAAGAATGTGGTAAGTTTTTATCATATTTAGTCTCTAAAGGTTCCTACTAGTCTTTACAAGGACCTCTCTTAAGAATTAAAAAGAACTTTAATACTTAGATACCCCCCCATGTTATTTTTAAATTTCAATTTTTCATTTAGATTTGATTATAATATGGAGTTCCTTGAATTAAACCTCCTCTTCTACTAGGATTGATTCTGAGGTGGTATCTCATTGACCTAAAGTAAAGTAGGACTTATTACTATCCACCTGCTCATTTAACTTTTATTGTATTCCCCCAACCCAATGAGCATAGTTTCAATAGGTGATTCTTATAATATTTTTGTTTCACATAGTGAAAATTCTTAATCTAGTACCCTTGGCTACTATCATAATTCTATTCTGTTTTTTAATATCATTATACAATCTCAGTCATAGTCTCTTATAGTATTTATAGTTTTATACCCAATTCCAACATATTTATATTATCCTTGTTTCTTCCCTCTTTTCTAGACTGACTTTTTCACTAATAAAAAGTTTATGACTTTGATATCTACAAACTTATAATGTAAGATGAAAGTTTTGAAAACCTAACTTCCTAAACCCTAGCAATTATTAATACTCATTATGATAGATCTCTTCTAATTTTCAAAGGACAACCAGACTTAAAACTGTATTTTGTGCATAATATATAGAACTTCTTGTCATTAGTACTAGTAATCCCTCAATAATAGGCATCTAATCACCTTCCCTATGATAAATGAGGCCCCTATTTCACTAGATTCCCATTTTCATTTTCTGAGTACTTATCCTTTAGATCCTTATCTCACTCCCAAAAATTCTCCTTACTAAACTTATCTCTCTTACCTAGTTTCTTACCTTTGAGTTGACCTAAAATAAAGAACTATTAATTTTAATATACTATCTAATTCTAGTAAGAATAATAGCCATTATACTAGCTTCGATTTGTTGCTCCCAACTACTACCCTCCAGGTTCCCTTCACCTTCCCTAATAATAGCGCTCTTAACTCCTTCCACTTACCATAATTTATAGTGGGATAGGAGGAGAGGGTAAAGCAACACTCTTTTATGACTACACAGGAGTGAGAATAACTTGGTACCAATCATCACTTAGCCTCTCTCCCCACATAACCTACACCAAAGGGTACTCCCAACCTCTATAATCACTATTTAGTGTCTTTAGACCCTAGTATGTCACCTCATAGCTCAGGAGTAACTCATAATAACTTGGTCTTACACCACTAGTACCTAAACTAGGATTACTTATGGGGATTAATTGCCCCAATGTTAGGTAAATTGATGGTCAATGTAGCTACCCCTTTCACAAAGTTCCTAGGGCTTACAGGGTCTTGAGACTTATATAGAAGTTGAAATCCCCAAAATTACCCTGTGTTATGATCTAACACTTACCTTTCTCTAGCTCTGCTACTCTCTCTCAGGCTACCCCTTCCTTACTTGATTTCCCTCTTTAGCTGTTACCATATACTAGGGCTGCCAATCCAATAACTACTATGGGGTATGCCTACTCTAATCTTAATTACCAGGTATAGTTTAAAAGTAATATTCACTCATATGATACACCTCTTTGGGAAACTACTAGTTTATTACAGAATCAAGTTAAATAGATTTAGCCAACCTCTAAAATTTAGCCTATAATTGACTCTATCACTCAACCTAATGAGGTTAATTATCATTTATCTCCTCAACGCACCTTTTTTAAGTCAATAAAATTTATAGTATAGTAGTTAGTCTTAAGTGTGCTAGGAGATATAATTAATGGTGGGAGGGAGTGGAGAATTCTAAATGTAAGGTACAGATTAAATTAATATGTAGCTGTTGAGAGGGGGTGATAGATAAGTTAGGTAATTGGTCTGCAGAATCATACTATGATATGTAATCATATCTTAGAGATGACTATATGACTTGCATTAATGATAAAAAAGTCGAGTTACTATATAGATACTATAACGGTTGCCTAGTGAGTTTAGTGATATTATCAGTGACTTAGGTTGCTCTATAAAAGCTTTATATGTTGCGTAGTAAGTCTGGTTGCTTATCAGAAGTTGATGGCGACTTCCAGTGACTATTTAGGTCAACTAAGAGCTTATAATTGTTGTAGAGATGATCTAATTAGTTAATCCTTTAATCCATATTATCACAAGAGTAGTCAAACTATGCTCAGATGAATCAAGGAATTCCACACTCGATCTGATATATATGGAAGTTCTAAATAATTATCTTTAGAGACGATTCGATCCACTTACCCTCGGTAGTTTCCCCCAGTACTATTATGAATTCAACTGCACCAAGTTTTTTAAAAAGTCGAGTGAATTATAGTGGTCGACAATTTATATAACTCACAATTTAGAAATCTTTACAGCTCATGTGGTTTTCTAAGGTATATGGAGTTTCAATTTAGGAGATTCCAGTTTATCATTGAAATTATTTCACTGATGGAAGATGACGAGTTTAAGATGGTTGTCAGACGAATCTGGCGATAGAGGGAAGGATGGCTCACGTCATGAATCCTCACCATCGTAGAGTACGAGCTTACTATAGCTAGAAAAGATGTGACTTTAAAAGAAATTAAGGTACAAATAAGTTATCATTATTGATAAAACAAAAACGGCCATGATCCGCTATGGTCAGAATGAGGTTTCCTCAATAGAAGGCTTCGAATCGTGGATAAAAAAATTGATGGGAACTGAAAGAAAGTTCGATACTTGAAGTGAACGTAAACATTGGGAGGTTAAGGTTCTAAAGAGAAATTCTATAAATCAGATTCAGGATGCCATTGGGATGCCATTGAGATTGAGAGATTTTATACAAGAGGATGGATGAATAATGAAGTATGATTGGATAGATAATTGATTGGGAATCAATCATGATAGAAATGGATCAGCAAAAAAGATCAGCCAGAATCATTGTAATATAAATGAAAAATAGGGCGTAACCATCCCAACTGATGAAAATTAAAATCAAGTAAAATCAAACTTAGTGGTGCCATGAATTTAAATTTAATTTGTGGAAGTTAAAAATTAAACCTTACCACGCCACCTTGTCAACCAGTTGAGAGAAGAGATGCGGTAGAATGGGATTTTGGTTCTGATTTGGACTAGTTTTTTTAGGGGGAGGGTTAAGTTAAAACTTATCGTTAGTAGACTTAACTTTTCCCGCATCTATACTTTACTTTATTTGAAATAAATTATTAAGTGATTTTTTTTAGATTGTTGTCTTTTATATATAATATAATACATGCATTTTGATAAGTTACTAAAGTGAATAACAATCGAGCTAAGCCCCAATTTCATACGATGAGTTGAATTAATTGATAAGCTGTTTACCCCTCTACAAAATAAATTTACAAGATCTTATGATGTGGAAATGAGATTTAATTTTCAGATTGGGAATTCGTTCATTGGTAGATAATTCCATTTAGTCGAATGAAAGTTAATCAAGTTTTGAAATTCAATAAATATTTAAGTTTCAAGTTTAACAATTAAAATTTAAAATGATTTTGAATTTAAATTTTTAGTTTAAATCTGATGAAGAAATGAAATGAAATTTAATAAGATTTAATAAAATTTAATAAAATTGAAATGATAGTTTATTAAAAACGCCGCCCCATCAAGTCAAATAAAATACACGAGAGGAATACGAGTAATTGATGCGAATTAATAGTGACTCATTAAATGATCTCACACTCTATAGACTATAAATTGAATTAAATTGAATGAATTTCAAATCAAAAATTTCCAATTTCCAATTCCAATTTAATTTTCAATATAGCTAACTAGTAAATCGACATTTAATTTAGTTTCAAAAAGTCAAGTGAAGTTGATCATATAATTTTTAATCAACTTGTGAAATTATATTAACATTTTATTTCATCAATTCCCTTTTTGTTTTATAAAAAAAGTTAAATACTACGAGTATAAGAAATTGAATCAAACTCAAATTTCATTTCTTGAACTTTTTAAACATCATTAATCTCAGTTTAGATTATTTATCAAATTAATTTCTCCTAGTTGTTTTTTAACAAAATCTTACCAACCAACCATCCATCAAAATCAACATGGCTAATAATCCTCATGACCAGTTAACCGAGTCGCAGGTTCAGACTCTACAAAGTTTTTATAAAGCATTCTTTGAGCACTTGGACCAACTCAGTCAAGAATCTCTCCCTACTACCCCTACTCTATCCGCCCCCTCCCCTACTTCCAAAACCCCTGAGAAGTCACCAGGGTTAGGGTTCGCCAGTTTGAAATCCAAACTCACTGGGAAGACCAAGAAGGAGGATGAGATCACCTCCCCCACCGCTCAACTCTCCTCCCCCACCTTCCGTAAGGTCCTATTCTCTCTCATCCAGTGGGATCATCCTGACTCCATCATGTTACGATTCCTGAGGGCTCGTAAGTGGGATGTCGCTAGCGCCCTCAAGATGCTCACCACCGCCGTTCGGTGGTTTCACGCCGTCGATATCGCTGGAGTCAAGTACTCTGGTGAGACTAAAGTTAATATGGATATGTTCAAGAAGGGTGAATCGTATTTCCAAGGGTTCGACTTGGAAGGGAGACCAGTTTGGTAACTACTATTTATTATTATTATGGTTTTATTTTATATATTAGTGAGACTCTACTATTGTTATTATTTTTCTTACTCTATTATATATTCAATTGAATATCTTTATATACTGCCTTTTATACAACAATATATATACATATATATATATATAACATTTTTTATTTATTAGTTTACCTCAATACACTCTATCGTATATTTTACAGATAAACTCTCTATAATCTTTTTTACTTAAAACAAGTTCTTAAGGACTTATTGGTTTATATTTTTTACAAAAGATTTATTACTCTATAATCATATATTCCAATCCTTACTGGTTTATGACCCAAGTTTCTCTTACTAATCTTTCCTACTTCAGTTATATTCACCCCCGACTTCACGATCCTAAAGCACTGACGATGGAAGAGATGCAAGCTTACACTCTCCTCGTTATGGAAACTTCTCGGTTGTTTTTCCAAGGTTCCGTTGAAACCGTTGCTATTGTCTTTGACCTTACCGATTTTGCTATGGCCAATATGGTACTTTACTCTCCCCTTTACTAGTTTTCGTTGTAACTGTGGTCCCTTTAGGATTATGCCACCATCAAATTTTTGATAGAGGTTCTCGAAAAGGACTACCCCGAATCACTGGGTAAAGTGTTGATCCTCAGCGCTCCTTGGTTCTTCTCAGGTACTCATAACTTTTGAACTCCTAACTCATTGTCCATAAGGTATCTGGAAAGTGGTCTCGGCTATGCTTGACCCGGTTGTCGCAGCCAAGATTCATTTCATCTCTCCAAAGGAGCTACCTACCTACATTGATCCTCAGTATCTTCACCCGGAACTGGGGGGTACCGGCCCCACCTCTCTCACCTACCTCGAGCCAAATTCTAAGGAGAACGAACAGATGGAGGATAGTCAAGGTCGCGAGAAGGCCGAAGCGGAGCATCACGCCGCCGTCCAGGAATTTGACACCACCACCCGGGCCTGGCTCGTCGATCCTTCTGCCGTCGCTTCACAGCGTGACGCTGCCATTCAGCGGTTACACGATGCCGCCATCGCTTTGGATCCCTTCATCCGCGCTCGGACCATCTATCACCGACTGGGCGTGATCCCCAAAATTGGGGAGGTCGACTGGTCCGCCCTGAACAAATCGGCCTGAGGTGTACTTTATTTCTTCCCGGTTTCCCCCTCACCCCCTACTATCACCGCCATTAAACCCTGATCTCTCCTATCCCTCGTCTCAAAGCTTTTCGTCACCTCTCAATCTTACTGTAAGCGCTATAGATCACTTGGGGTAGTAGAAAGTTATTCGATACCAAAATTTCCTGGTTACCACGGTCTATCGATGCGAGGGTCCACCCTGGCGGAGAACATACTTATCCACTACCCAACACTGTCTACCCCGTCTCCCCTCATCTTCACCCCAGAACTACTCCCCTTTCCTCCTCTACCCCTTCCTCTCTTCCGCCCATCTCCCCTTACCAACCCCTAATCCCCGTTAAGTGTTCTTCCACCCCAAACCATCGCCCCACTACCTCCCTCCACCCGTCATCCCCTCCCAAACCTTAACCTTCTTAAAGCGGACCTCCCACCACCTTCCCCCCTCCCCACCTTCACCAATCGTCCCTAAAAATTCCCTCTCCTCCACCACCACTGCTGAGGTTCACTAGTTGGACTACCAAACTAAATCAGTGATGTCAGGGTAGGGTGATAACTAGGGTTAAAGAGAATGATTTGAAGGGCATCAAATGAGGTGTGATTTTGAAAAATCACCCCCCAATTAGGAATACTTTTTTAAAAAAGTTTTTTTGTTTAGGTTTGAAGTAATTCCTGCTTATTTGAAAAAATTATAAGGATGTCACTAAATACTGAATCTCCTATTGTCCTTCTTTGAAAAAATTGTTTGTAATAAAGTAGTGTCTAAATGTAAGGAAGAAAACTATTAATAACAGTATGGTTTATTAAAATTAATCTAAAAGTAAAAATATAAGTAATAGAAAAAAAGTTGCATTGTCATAGGGAAATTGCAATGTGCAGACCATAAAACAGCTGAATGAAGAAAGTAGGATTAACTGTTGAGAAAGAATAATAATGAGCAAAAAAATTGGATGAAGAGAAATGTAATTTAATATAATTTGTAGGGCTTATAATGATGTTGATAAATTGAAAGAGATTGTTAACACAATGGTTACCAATCACAAGCAATTGTATAATGAGTAATTTTTCTAAAAAATCAACTTTTTATTGTACATTATTAGTGAATCACTTTGTTAATCACTTTAGTAAAATGCTAAAAATAAACTCTTAAACCTTTAGATACATCTTTTATGATTTAAGCGTAGATGAATTTATTTTATTTAGCCACAAGAAAATTGCAAAAATAATTTGTTATCATACAAAATTATTTGATTAAACAAGAAACTTTGGTACTGTTCTAAATTATTATTAGATTTATAATGATGTATTGTTAGTAATTTGCTGGAATCAATATTCTAAAAAATGTTTTTTTCTTATTATAACTTTTTTTTAAAAACTAAAAGATTATCAGGTATTGAATTTTAAGGCTTTTACATAAAATCAAGCTCAACTTTTATTTAAATTAATTTTTGGATTTTGTGTTGAAATTGTTTGCTTTTGTATAAGATAAAAGTTGGTTACTGTTGTGTTAAGAACAAAACCATGTAATTAGATAAGCTGAAAACAAATATAATTTAGTCAATAGAGTCATAACATTCCAAAAAAATCGAAAAAGATAGAATATTAAAGAAGGTGTATTTGTACAACAATTGATGGTGTAAATTTTTTAAACCCAATCTTTGAGAGGTTTTAATAAGAAAAGGATTATACTTTTCCCTTTTTAAACTCTTGAATTTCAAAAAAATCAAATTAAAAAGGATAATTAATTTTTCTAAAAAAAGACAAGAGAATATGAAAGAGTATAACTTTGTAGTTTAGATATGTTATCAAGAACAAAACTTAAATAAAAGTTTTTTCATTCAATTTCTTGTGTTTGAAAAAAGGAAGATGTTGGATTACTTTAGTATAAACACAATAGCAAGTCAAGTTTTATTTTAGACAGATGAGAAGTTTAATTGTGGCTTAAGAAATATGCTAGAAAAGAGGGAACCTAGAGAGTTGTACCAAAAATATTTGTAAGAACCGGAATCAATGATAAGAAAGTTATAAAAGTTTTCATTTTGATGCTAAATTAGCTAAAAAAGTATGTTACATCTTATAGATTATAGATACTGATGCAAATCACCATTTTAATCAAGTATAGAAATATAACTGTTGGAAACAGATTGCCAATTTTGTAGTACTGCACACAAGCAATTTCAACTTGAAATATATTAGATTAAGTAAATTTGTTAAATCTTTGTCTATAAATGTAGTAGGATTCCTCTTATCCCCTTCCAATATCTTTTTATTGTATTTGATGTAATCCTCAGAAGAGTCGTTTCTTTAAAAGGACATCTATCAAAGCGGCAATAATATTCTGGTCCTTCAACTTCCAAAGAAAACCTTCACTGGACTTGGCCAACAAATCTACAACTCAGCTTGACATCTCAAATGGTTCAACAGTGTGCTTAACTTAAAGATGAGTACCCCTATAAATAGGTTTATAACTAGAAAAAAGGAAGTCCTTTGACAACATTGACAAGCTACTGCAAGTATGTGTTCTACTTAAAACTCTTGAGTGGAAAACAAAAATTTAACCACTAACAATTGATTATCTTATAACAGATTAAGACCAAGATAATTATCTATAAAAATTTTATCTTCCTTTTTTTATTTTTATAAATAATTTCAACTTGATAGAAGTGTAACATTATTTGTATCTCTGGAAGCCTCTCTCTTTTTAACCTTCTTAGCCACTACCTTCTTATAGTTCCTTTAGGTACCTAGACATCTTGGTTATCTTTCTCATTTTAAATGCATTTCTTTTTCCCAATGATTCTCTAAAAGCATCTTAAAATGAGAGTTTGCTTTGATCCATTCTCAATATTGAATGTTATTTTTCAACTAAAATGCATTTCATAACTTTGCTTCTAATTTGAGCAAATTCTCAATTTATGCTTATTTAACCCATAGATGAAGTCAATTACTTCAATTGAAACCTAATTCTTTCCCTCAATTTAGAGGAAAACATAAGAATTCTACTTATTTTATCCTTTTGTTTGTACACAGATCAAATTCTGTAATTTAATCTCCTAGTCTAGAAAATATTTACCTATCTCAATTAAAAAAAACACCCTTTGATAAGAGCATTTATTTACCTTAAGTACCTAAAAAGTTCACAAGATACATTTGTAACCTTTTAACTTAATACAGGAGATCAGACTTTTCCTTATCCTCATAACAAGACATAAAGAACCATTTGATAACCAAGGTGTGGCATTTTTCTGAAATTCCTCATCATAGAAGCACTTTCATCAACTATAATAGAGAGAAAACTCTACAGACGTTCCTATGGGTAAACAGTATTTTAATACAACTACCCTTTGTGAGTATCCAAAGCACTCATTATTGTGACGTTGTCAGAGGTCTCAAAGACCACACAAGACAAACTTGTGTGACAAACCTTTCACTGTGATCACCTTTTGCAAAGACATCAAAAGACAAACTTGAGTGATTCAACTTAGATTTCATGTAACATAAAGTTACCTAGTTAAATAAAATGTCTTGTTTTACAATATCACTCCTCTTATCTTTATTTTAGATTTAATTAAGCAACTTCCCTGTCAAACTACTCTAAGAATTGAGGGTGAACTCTGTCAATCAAGATAACTGAATCTTTGGTAAATACTTAATAGGTACAAATTACCAAATGACTTAGACCTGACTGTACAAGGATTAATCCATTACAACTGATGCTTTGGCATTTTCAATGACCTTCTTTTTATGTTGAACCACACCAAATCATCTTTATTAAATGTCTGTAGCTTGCTCAACGTGACCTTTCTTTCATTAAAGCTTTCCTTAACACCTCCAATATACTTTTTGGCATGCTTAAATGCCAACTCAAGAACATTTATCATTAATTTAATATGAAATTACACCACATTCTTGTAGGACTCTTCCGTTTTAAATTTACTAAATGAAACCTCTTGGGGTAAAACCAACTCTCTTCCATACAACATTATGAAAGGAGAAAACCCAGTTGCTCAATGGGGTACCATCCAATATGCCAAAACCGCAATTGTCAAAGCCTTTCTCCAATCCTTACAGTGTTCTAATCTCAGATTCTTTATTACTCCATATAATGTTCAAATAAATCTTTCTTCTAAACCATGAGACTCTGGATGGTATGGTAAAGTAATCAAATGCTTCATCTGGAGCCTATTAAAGAATTGTCAATTGCTTTTGATACATAGGTTTTTTGCCATCTGTCTTCAGATAAAATATGGGCAACCATGCCTGTACACAATATCATTTAAAATAAAGCACATTATATTCTCTGAACTCTCAGTACACATAGCCTTCACTTCTACCCATTTGGTAAAATGATTGACCGCTACCACAAAATATTCATACTGAGGTTTGTCATAGTACTTTTTTAAAGCAACATATCCTGTATCTAACAATACATACTGAAGTGTATATAAAGCTTCTACCAGTTACAAAGGTCTGTATCCTAAAACTTTGGATAACTTATCACAAACATTATATTTCTTTATGACTTACTTTACAATTATCAACATATCTGGCCACCAATAACATGCTTTAAAGAAGGCTTATAAATTAGCTTCTTTAAAATGACCAGTGTAATTTATATGCATCCATTTAACAATTCTGATACATTTTTTTCTCTAAATGTAAATTTTATTTTGCTTTGTGCTTTTTTCCAATTCTTTCAACTCCTTACTTGAGAGTTTATTGTCTTGAATTTTCAAATAAGAAATGCTACTTTTTAGGATATTTGGCAAATAATTTTCTTTTCCAGCTCAATGCACAATTTCATAATCATACTGTGATAGATACTCTGCCCATCAAACTAATCTACCTTCTAACTGTAATTTGTTAGGTAAGGCCTTAAAAGCTGCATAATCCGTTATAATTACAAAATGCATCCCAAAAATATACAACTTGAGATGTTTTACACTCTTAACTCCTACTAAGCCTTCTAGATCTATAGTACTGTAATTCTGTTCAGCTTTTTTCAACAATCTAGACGCATAGGAAACTGGCAACAAGATCTATTCTTCCGCATTGTACTAAGATAACACAGCTCCTAATCCTACTTTTGAGACTTCTATTCCAAGGTAGTATTCCTTATCCAAGTTAGGATTCTGCAAATTTGGTGACTCCATTAATGCTGTCTTGAGTTTCTCAAATCACACTTGTTGAATTGGACTCCAATCCAATAATCTTCCTTTGGACCACATATTAACTCAATTAATGGCTTCACTATTGATGCACAATCCCAAATGAAATAACAATAAAAATTAATTATTCAGAGGAAGCTTTTGACACCTGTAACTATTGTAGGTGGTTTCAACTCTTTGATAGCTTTCAATTTGACTGGATTTGGCTCAATTCCTTTTTCTGAGACAATATGACCCAATACTTTTACCTTTTTTCTCACAAAGCAACATATTTATACATAGACCTTTAGATTTGCTTAATTTAGCTTCTCAAACACTGATTTAACATCTTTCTTATGTTGATCTAAAGTTGGACTAAATATAGTAATATCATTAATGTAGACAACAGCGCATCTTGGTTGTATATTGCCTAGGACATCACCTTTAAACGTTGAAAAACTGCACCAGATATTTTCAATCCCATTGGGAGAACTAACCATTGAAACAATCCTAATGGACTTTTAAAAGCTGTTCTTTCCTTGGACTCAGGATCCAACTTCATTTGTTGGTATCCCTTTGTCAAATCCAGTGTGGTAAAATACTTTGATCCTACCATTTGGTCTAACTAATTGTCAATTCTATGTAATGGAAACATTGTTGACAATATTCTTGTTGACCATCCTGAAGTTAATACACATATAAAGTGCACCATCAGGTTTCTTGACATAAATGGTTGGAGCAGAAAACAGACTTATTGATAAATCAATGAAACCAGCTCTTATAAGCTTCTTGATTTCACTATTGATGACATCAATCATAACTTGTGTTTGTCAAGGAATATACAATTTAACAGGTCTCAAATTGTATTAACAGATATTACTTGCGTTCTCAGTTAATCCAACAAGATATTTGTTCTTTAATATTATGTTTGTCCATTTTGACAAAAGATTTAACCAAACATTTCTGTCCTTCTCCAAGAGATGTTTAAAAAAATTATCAAGTCTAAGGAACAAGTAAACAAATGTACAGAATCATTTTTATTTAATAATTGATCCTTGGATAGATTTGGCTTGATTAAGTAACCTAGACAAAGATTCTTCTAAATATCAAATGATTCCACAAAAATCTTATTCATTTGTATACCTTGCACAAACCCTTCTTTGTTCACTTTGATGAAGATTTCACCTTGTAGTTTAACTGCATTTTTAAACATAAAAACATAAAGTTCTTCAGGACCAAACATCTTATGTGTGACCATAACAGTCTGTTCCTCATTTGGTTGAAACATAAGATGCCCTGCCAAGTACACCTTTCTGTTTTCTTATAACAGATTAAACCCTGGCTCTGGGAACAACTTCATTTTTGATTCATCCTCTCCAATCTTAAGATTACCTTTCTTAGCATCAATGACTGCCTTGGCTTCAGCTATCCAATTTAAACCAGAAGAACATTAAAGTGAATACCCTCCAATACAATTGCTGGCAATGCTGATGTATTCTTGCCTACTATAATTTCTAATTTGCAAAAGATCTTCCTTTTCTTCTTAACAATGTCTACAGCTGAAGTTAATGTTGTTTCAACCTCATTGTGGGAAATTGGCGTCTGTACCTTGTGATTAAGTCCTAATTAATAAACGGCCTCACTAACAGACTGGAACGGATTGGACAATTAACTGATCAAGAGCGTCAATTACTCTCCATTGCGTTAGCCAATCAATTGCGTCAGACACTGGAATGCTTCCGGAATGAAGTGTCAAAATTTGTAAGGAGAAAGGTTACTTTTTTTGAATACTTAATAAATAAACGCCGTCTAACAAATATTACCCAAAGTGGAATTGTTTGTCGTAGATAAGTTTAAATTAGGATCAAATAAGTAGATAAATATTAGACCAGTATTATATTAGTATAAAACTAGTTGTCATCAATATTAGCATACATACAATAGATATAGTTATTAGCGTTAGTCATTCACTTGAATACCCTCGTTCCAACTATAAACAACCCCCTGTTTCCAATTAATATCTTGTTATTGCCATCCGTTAACACCCATAAACCACTCGTCCAGATAGGACATTTACTGACGCCGTCAGTTCATATCCCGTGTCTCCCTTGTTATTAACGCCGTTTTTATTCAGGTACTTATTTTATATTATTACACTATATAGGAATGCCTGCTAGCAAGCCATACCAATCTAGGAGTGCACCATCCCCTCAGGGAAGACAGCAGTCAGTCCCTATTAATAGAATCAACAATAGGGGCCTGACGGAATCTCCCACACTGGCGCTCATGGCTGGGAACCCTAGAGTTATGGGAAGCCAATTAGGCATAGAGCCTGTCGCCTCAGGGTATTTGGATTCAACTACTCACCTACATGAACTTGGTGTTTATGATCAATCCTTGCTCCCCAGTAGTGATCTGGACATTAGCACTGTAGACTTAACTACTGCTAGCTCTGAAAAAGAGACTCACTTTATTCACAAGGATAGCCAACGCTATGACCCCTCTTACTTAGAGGCCTCAGGATACAATTATGATGAGAACTATTCAGAGGTTCAATATAATGATCACCAGTACCAGTCCCCCCTGGTGGAACCAGATGCTTCCGGGTTCTTGAGAAGTCAAGAGAGTCCTGAAGAAGGGTATTGCGGGTTGGAATATTGGGGGCCCAATCCAGAAGAAGACTTTGAGTGCCATGCACAGCATTTGGCAGCTGTATGTGCGCGTGAACCCACCACTGAGGATATAAACAACATATCTTGGGAATGGGCAAACAAAGAGCAAGATAATTTTCCAGCTTGCACATATGGGACTCCCCAACTCTCAGATGGAGTTGACAACCCTCCAAATCTTGTGGAACAATATTGTCAACGCCAAAATAACAGACAGCATCCAGTGCCTAAATTCACATTCAGGGTCCCAACTGTAAGTTGTCCTAGCCCTAGAAGAATATCTGAGGAGGATATCCTTATAGCGGCGGACAACATACATACAGGTAGAGTGTTGGACAGGGATGTCCCTGACCCCAGGATGATAACTCGCCCAGACCGCATTCAACAGCACACTAGAAATTTAAGTTATATAAATTATGATACTTGTAATAGTGACCAGGTAAGAGCCGCATTAGATTTGTCTCTGGAGGTATGTAAGTATGTAGCAGACTATGCTCATCCCATTCTCCAACAATCTCAACATTGGGCGGCAATGGCTTAAGCCACCTTGGACTCTCAACAAGAGTTTTTGGTTGATATTAATGAGACTCTTGACGGCCTTATAGAGCATAGTGTCCAAACTTCAGAGGACCTTAACCGTCACTCATCTTTTCAAGCTCAAGAATTACGGACCTTAAGAGAGGAGTTACACGCTAGCTTGAATGAAGTAGAAACACAAATAAGCACAGATGTCAAGAGACAGATGGTGGACGCCGGATTCACTAACAATTGGGTGAAACATATTCAGGATACCACCAGGTATTTAGAGATGTTGAGTACCAGTCACACTTGCAGGCTAGTCCACTGTGATAAAAACATTACGAAAATGGCACAACGGTTGGAGGAAGACAAGAAAGATACTCAACATTACACTCAAGGTATAGAACAACTATCTAAGGGGATCTCGGCCCAGGCAAACACAATCAAATCTTTGGCAGATCGTACTTTTAACTTGGCAATGGAAGTCATGGAGTTAAAAACAACTCATGCAATCAAGGTTCA